>JAQFYB010001415.1:0-32786 GCA_034694085.1 Pogonognathellus longicornis | reverse complement strand
TCATCTCCTCCAAATTACAACGTTCGTCTTCGTCAGGCCAATAGATGTATTTGTCTCTCAGACTAAGAATGGCCTAACAGGAATATTGCAAGCTGTTGCTCAACTTTCATTTGTTAATTCGTTTTGCTATGAAAAATGGGATGATGTACGATTTCACTGAAAAGAGACATTTTATATTTAATACTTCTTTAATTATTCCAATCTTAACATTTGCCATTTTTTCGGTTTACCTCAGGATAGTTTGAAATTGCTCTCTCGTGACTCTTAGCTGTGTTCGAAAGCGATCTTCATCCCATTTGGCAATGTTTTAGCACTCCCATGATCACTTTTTGGTAATTTACAACGGGGTTTTATATATCGCTTTGATAAAACCAACTCCACGTTGTCTACAAATACATCTAGTATTTTGTCGAATTTTTTATTATCTTTCGTAATTAAACATTCTGATTTGCAATCTTCAACGAGATTGGCAACAAGTTTTCTTTTACGACCTATCATCTTGGAAGACATTACACAATTTAAAACTGCCGCAATTTATCGAAAGCTTTAAAGTCGTAAATACAAAAGCAAAAAGTTGTACACTCAAAATTACTTCGACTTTATCTTATTTTGCTAAAGTCAATAAAGTTGAAAAAGTTGAAGTTGTGAATATTGAGTGAGCCTATTATATTCTTTGTAATTTAAAAAGTAATTTTACACATTCAGAGGGAAGGCAAGCAAAGATATTTGTAATGCAACGCTGTGATACTAACAAAATACATACTGCTATTAAAAGTTAGAAGAGACCATTAATCCAGGCGAGTACACAAAGCGATTTTCACCCCCACATTGCTAGCTTGGCTATCTAAGTGTAAACAAAGCTGCTGAAAAGTGGATCGAAGTTTGCTATGGATGTGTACTTGAAAATGTGCTTATAACTTGTAAGTAACATTCAAAAACGCCAACAGCAAATAATCATAATCTAAATAAGAGATAACTCGCACCTCGCTGTATCAAATACATTTTACAACGTATGTAACGTAAGCAGTATGTACTATGTACGTTGTTGCAATCTAAATAAGTCTGAGTGAGTTGTGCTTGTGATGTATTGTGTTCAGGTTAGACTTGTTATTCATGGATAACTGGAAACTTGTTCCCAACAAAAAGACGCCGAATATTGTTGGGTATCTACAAAACAGACTGATATGTAGTACTATAAGGGTTTTGTCAGCTACAACAAATGGAAACAGTTCCTAAGTTTGAGATTCACATTTTCTTAACCTTCAGGATTATGAAATGACGCATTTCATAATCCTTGCACGAGTGAAGTAAAACATCTAATGCAGCCATTAAGAAAACAAAAATTAAAGTAAGTATACACTGTACACAAATGGAATTATGGAAACGAAGCAAAAAATATACCCTCAATGTATTATTGAGTAATTAGTAATCCACGCCTAACTAATGAATCTTACACAGGATATACAGTACCACTAGTGAGTACTTGGACTTGTAAAATTGGGTATCTATATGATATCTCGCGTATTTTTATACTTCACCTTCACCGTATCAGTAACAGTTCATTACATTTTCACCAGAAAAATAGTTTTGTCAGAAAATCAAGTGCATACAGATATCTTGTATATTAATATCTATTTATATATGCAAGCAATAGGAAATCATGGAAATGTGTGCAATGAAGAGTAAAAACTTGATAAGAATAAAATAATTGTGGCAGAGAAGCCTTTTCAATGTTTAAAAGACATGGTGATGAATAATCTCCAATAAATAATCAAAAACTAAATATGCATTCCTACTTCCTTCTCAGAAGCATTGACTATCTTCTTGCCAACTCTTAGCTAAGGCTTAACATTGTCAAACGCAACGAGTATTCTATTAATGTAATGGGCTCTTAAGCATGAAGCAGTGAGAAGTGTTCTTGCTATTATCTGTATTCTTGGGGGTCAATTACAAACTGTATATAAATAAATTTTGCACCAATTGAGGCAGTTGCCTTCTCTTAGTGTTAATGCATGTGGTACCAGTATACTATAATAGTAGTTTAATGTGTACTTATTATTACGTAATATGGAGTGTGGAATAAGGTTAGCTCTACGCTTCCAGTAAGTGCGTGTGGTGTGTATTGTGCGTTCATGTAGAAAAGCCATGGATTTCCTGCGTATAAGTAGTAACTGTATATAGGTACACAACTTTATAATGTACTAACGCAACCAAGGAAGGTTGTGGAAATGTGGTGTATATAAACGCAGCAGATGCAGTTTTCATGATCCGACTAACAAATACACTGCATTTGCCTGAGTAGCAGCAGTAAGAAAGCCAGTACTGCCAATAGAACTGCTTGCTGCAAGCCTACAACATACAGCTCGCTTTACAGACTGTGTGTTGGATGCGAGATAGCAGAATAATACATAATAGCATATTACGCCATATACCACCCCGTATTCCAGTTCCATACGCACCGGGGCTCCCTAATACATGCCTACCTCAATACACAACATGTTACGTAGTGTTTATGCTGCATATGACAATTGCATCTGCATCTCCATGTATTTACTTTATAAGTACTTACCAAGTCTGCACACTTTCTGCGGTGTGTGTACCAATAGCATTGTCATTTCTATATCATCTTCGTTAATAAATCACTATAATAATTATGATCTGCTAAATATGAAGGAAATATATTTATAAATACCACATACATACCCCAATCTGCCTGATGAAGTAGTGTACATTTATACAACTTCTTGTTGCTTGTGAAGATGAAGTTCGTTAAGACAATGCAATCTATTGCACCTACTGGTTATATTGTCAGATATAACCGAATATTAAAATTGTTTCACAATTTAGGAGTTTTTAGAGATTAGTATGTTAGTACTGATACTGACTGTATTTTCCAAATTCAACTGATTCATTATATCGGCATTACTGCTTCATTCTAAAAAGCTTCATAATTATGTTTGTGGATGTTGATTAGGTTAGCTCAGTATTGCTCGACAGTGAGTTGAAAATGATCAACAGATGATGACACTGCAAAATAAACTCAACATACTTAATGCGGTGCATATACTGAATGACATGCTACAAGTACTTTACTTACCTACTTTATTGAGTTAATTCATATCTTGCTCATGGAGATGCCGTAAATGTTAGTTAGCGAATAAGTATCTTTAGCTATAATGCCGAAGTGTCTTTCTCAACATTTAACTACCTCAGTATACTATTCAATGTGGATTCCACTCTCAGTGTCAATATTTGATTGCAAACGTAATAATTTAGTGCTTTTAGATATATAACACTAATGCATGCAATGTTATTTAAAAAAATTGAAGCTACATATTGATATTCAATGTCTTGTAGCTAGGGAGTTTGTATGCATGCCTTTACTTACTACGTTACAGATTTTAACATATACAGGATGTTGTTTCAAGTTTCAAGTTTCGTTTTTATTGTCTTGAGGTCTCATCACTACAAAATAGAATCTCTCAACCTTGACAAAATAAAGTTATAAAGTTCAAATTACAATAATGATGGTATGTTTGTGAATAACTAGTTAACGGACCTTATTGGCCAATCGCTACTGCAAGTCAAGGACAATGTCTCACAGTATAATTAATATGTGATGCGCAGTAAGTATTTCTGCAGTTATTTTGACAAGAGTGTATCTTGAAGCCTGTAGCTTCCTTTGCTTCAATAATAATTGGTATATTCGTGTAGTAATTCACGGTTTATTATAGTGCAAGTGCACGTAAGCATTCAGATATTGTTAAAGCTCTCGAATAACGATTTATATGCATAAAGCGTATGCTGCTGCGTATGTTTCTGTCTTGGCTAAATTTTTTAACATCTATCAGCTCTAAAACTTGTATGTGTACATGCAGTGCACAATATTTTATAACCTATAACTATACCAAATAGTAACTTGCAAGTTAAGATAATTACACGTTTTATTTGGCTTTTGTCACATTTAAATAGACCGTATATGGTTTTAGTTTTGATATAATACATTTGAAAATAATATCTTTCTGTGTCTACTGGTATATAAGTATTGTGAGTTTGACATTTGGAGGGTGAGTTCTGAGTTGTGTACTTGCATAGCGTAAAAGCGTAGTTAGGGAACATGCAAGATCCACGTTACCAAATATTGCCTTATTGACGTCCCTACCCCTTGTTCTCAAATGGTTTCATTTGGCTGAACCCCTTCCCTTTATCTTTACCATCCTTTTATCATTTTCATATACCTATCTAAAACCCCCTTCTTATACTACCTACCTTGTGTAACTACAATTTTTCTGTTAATTTACTGCTTACATATAGAATTAAATTAATTTTTAAACAAGAGTAAAAAATGTTTTAATATTAGTCAATGAATATTTTGTAATGTTTATAATATTTAAGCTAATGCATTAATTTCAATGTTTGGATTAGCAAAGTTTAATTTTAGCTATACAATCTATGTGCCAATTTCTAAGTAGTTCAACATAAAGTCTAAGTCTAAGGAGCTTACAGTAATTTGAGGACTCGGAACCCCTAATTGGTAACGTGGTTGTTGTATGTTCCATAACCGTAATCAAAAACCTGCCTATCGCTTATTCTGCTCGAAGAACTGCATAACGCTCCCTTCTCAAATTATTTAATCAAGGGGTTCAGATAAATTGTCCATCAACTGACTGAGCTAGTTACGATACGATTAGGAACAACGAATGAAGGGATGAATGGGCAGAATGTCTAACTTATAACTTATAACCCCACGTTATGCCATTGCACATATTTATATACCTACATACAATATTGCCAGTCAGTCAGAAGTTATGTAGCAACACTTAATTCTTATGTGCGTATCAGCGTGGAGCGTATACTACATTTATTATGTAAAAATTATGTGCTAAGGAACCTTAAACTTACATTAGACAGGAAACTGGAAACGGTTATGTTATTGAAGCGATTTGAGATACAACTTACGTACTATACAGTCGAATCGTCGTTTCGTATCTGTATGAGTTATTTTGATTGTGTATTCTGGAAGTTTGTGTGTAATTCTTTGTGTGAATATACTGCAGAGCACCATGCACTAAACTACCATCGTGGCAAACTCACACATGTCAGTTTTTTTAGACGTTGAAGAGTTGAATTAGTTTAGTGTTTACTGACTTCACTACACCACTACTTCTACAAATACTTGCTTTGCTGGGGCTAAAAACCTTCACACATTGGGCTGACACAAACGTAAGAACGTAACGTAAGGGTAGGTTATGTAACGCTGCACTTTACTCGCTTCACTTTCAAGTGAGTTGATTCCAATGAATCTCTAAGTAAGTTGTTGTTCTGTGTTGTGTGCAGTTGTTAGTAGCTTTCTTATTTGACGCCTACGAGCAGCATGCACAAAACTATGTGAAAAAATGTCTTCTCTCTATAACTAACTCTTATTCAGTATCCTATTCGTATCAGTATCGTATTAAGTAAATCGATTAGAATATTTTGTCAAATGGAATATTTCGCTATGCTATGTACGTACAAGGTTTGTATTTTGTACTAAACTGTGTAGTTTACCTATAGTTATTTCCTAGTATGAACTCGGGCTCTTTGTACAAATAGCTAATAGCTATGTTTATGGTAAATCGAATGAATGCTAACTTCTAGAAGTATGTGCTATATGTGCAAGAGAGATAACTATCTGTTGCTGTTTTCTTAATAGGTACCTAGTTTCTGCCTACCTATCGTTTGTAATTATCTATTTGTGCATGTTCGTTCACTTGCACAGATAAATATGTATATGTAATAATGTATGCTATTTTGTTTGTAGATTTTGCTATGAGATAAGGCACTGAAGTTGTGTTGGTCTCCTACTAAAACTAAAGGTTGACCTGACAGTTGAGCGAGTAACTGGGTGAGATGGAAACATGAAATGAAGGGAATAGGAATAGAGTAGTTAGGAAGGATGGATGGATGATAATTTTGCTGAGGACACTATGATTCTATTGTAGGTATCTGTATGTATATACATAAGTGGAGTATACTGTACTGAAAGAGAGGATGATGGGAATGGGAGGCTAGGCGAACAAACCAAAATGAAGCAGGGCTCCTTTCTAAAATTATTGTGGGTAAATACTACATACAGTGCAAGAAAATATTCCGTTCCATTCTGAATACGAGCTACTGATAGACTGAATTTGAGTTGCAGTTATAGTTTGCCATGTTTGTGAGGTACATTGCTGTAAATGTATGGCGTTTTCTACTGTCTGTGGATGGTGGTGAGTTACATACCTAGCCCTAGAATACAAGAACTCTAGAACGTCAACGTACATGGAGTAATGGAAAATTTCTGGCTAAATAGTATTAGCGACTGCTAGAAGGCAAGAGACTGGTATTTAAGCAAGCTGTGTGTCTACATGCATTGATTCAGCACACACTGAAATGCTCAAGGGCTCCCTTTCCATGCATTTTAAAGGTTCTTTCTGGCTAGCATGGCGCTATAGCCAGCCGAGGATAACCACCATTCACTTCACGACTGCACTACATGATGCTGCATACTTTTCCCCAACTGCACACTTGGTAACATGACTCAACGGACTTGTATTATAACTTTTGTGTGTACTGCACATATAAGGAAGTTAGTAATAGTTAGTGCCAGTGCATCACAATAACAGCAACGGTGATCCTAGCTCGTTCGAGTCCGTCCTACTTTGCGATGAATCTACTTTGCAGTGTACCTAATATATTATACGAAGGTATCTACCAGGCATTTGTCTAACTATAAAGGACTTAGGAGCGGGATGGACATGTAGGACAGGATGATAAGTTTGAAGGTAGTATGGTTGGTAAGGAACTATAAAAAGGGTCGCTTTACATTCTGATGGTGATGGAACCACTTCTCACTTGTAGAGTGCCACTTGGATTCCTTGCCTTTCCTTTGCGTACAGATATTTCCATACTGTTTTACTATTATCCACTATATGCTATGTGTATGTGTATGTATGTCTTACTCTTAAATACATTGCTGTTCTGTATAATTCTGCTGCCTTCATCATAATAATATTGGGCAGCAAGGCAAGGGCAAGGCTCGCTCGCTCGCATCAACATCATCACATCTGCAGAGAGTAAGAAATCAGAAGGGGCCACTGTTCCTTGTAGACCAAACTCAACTATCCACCAATCCAATTCAGAAATGCCATTACATTATTAAAGTACAGTCAGCAGAGTTATAGCAATATGTAAGTAGTGTAGGAAGTTGAGCCAACTCAACTCAAGTCAAAACGTCTACCCTTAACAGGGTGGTAGTGTGTAGAATATTATAAGTTAGCTTAACATAACACTGTTTCATAGCGCCAGCACTAAAAAAATCCCCTAACTCAACTCAACTCAACTTTGTTCATTCCAACTTCTATTTGGGAAAACCATATTCGTAGATGCTGTTGCTGGATGCAAGGAAATTCACCCTTGAGGGTCTCTTCTTCTTCGTCTTCGCTCTACTATGCGCTGAACAAGTCCCCTTATAGAATTTATTAGGGTGGTGTACTATGCTATACAAAACAACTAGTGATGGTATGTTGGTGTACGTGATATACACAATATCCTCTCCTGCTATTGTTTTTGCTCAGCTTTTATATTCCTTCGTAGATAGAAAGGAGTTTGTATTAAGCCTTGCGAGAGCACCCGCACTCTGCGTGGCTCCTGGTCCAATCGTCGTTTTTCGGCACACATTCTATTACCAGCTTTACACATAGACATACAGATATATCAGTTCTACTGACTGCGAAGGGTAATGCTAAGTCTTAAATCGAAGACGCACATTATACAAACGTGTAACATGTACCCACGCACTCAAGGGTACATTCCTATTAGCTACTACTAAAAGCTATACATATAATAAAATATTTTTAACTAAGTTTGTATGCCATTGCGTTGCCCTTTGGTAAGATTTTCGGCCAATGTTGTTGGTGTATCCAGCAGGCACTTTCTTTGCTTATGCGTACGCAGATGTGTATTGTGTATGTATTGTATGTATATGCACATACATATTAAAACTTTACAAACTAAACGAAGAAATCTCTATGCAACACATCGCGTCACCACTATGTAGCACCGTCTTTCTTTCCTTCGTCATCATGGCCATCGGCTATGTGTTATGTTGCTACTATCACACTGCACTCCTCACCAGTTGCATTCGTCAAGTCTAAAGAAATTTTTATTGTGTTGTTACTTTGTTAGTGAGGTAATGGTAGTGCAGTAGTGTGTGTATGCGTAATATGTTAGAAAGAAAACAGGTATCCATTAATACAGATAAGAGGCTCAAACCAAACTGATATAAAGTAGGTAATGATAATTATACAAATACATACAATGATACGGATATACAAAGATAATGATTCTCGTACTTATAGGTAATTTAATGAACCAAATGAAATTCAGCTTGAATTTTTACACTTGAAGGTCCTTAAATCGTTATTTCCTTCTTGTATGCCGGAAAGCTCTTATCGTTCTGTCAAACTGATTAGGATTGCTGAACACTTAGAAGAGACATACATATTATCAATCAATATATTAAAAAGTTAATGATCTTTTTATTAAATACTAAGTGCAGAAAGCACAGTTCCAGGCACGTGCTCTCACTATGCGGAAAAGTAAATGTTTTGACTTAGTACTACATATTATATTGTATTATGCAAAATTATTTTATTGCTAATTAATTAGATCAGATCATTTTAATCTATGACAATTTTACACAGTTATACGTACACTACGAGCTAAGATTCCAATTATTCTGATACCTATTGGTTATTGGTATACAGTATATGAATTGATAAATTTTATCAAGCTACTGAAACAGAGCAGAAGTCAGAAGGTTACATACAGATTTGATATATAAAAATGTTTATGCTTTTTTTGCATTAAAAAAAATCCACCTTGAAATTGCCACATGCCACACACTACGATAAATCACATGAAAAATCGATGCTGAGTAACAATTAGGTACGTTGTATTGGGAACAACACTGACACACTTAAAAATGTACGTAACCTAAACCTCAGCACTTGAAATGTTTTTCGGTTAACTCTTCTCTTACTAAAACTTATCTTCCACATTTTCATGTACCTACATATAATTGCAATACAAATAATTACGATTATATATCTCTTGATTCTTAAAATGACTCAGTGACTTATGAACCACAAGTACGTAGTATGAAAATGATCTCTTTTAGGTTGTATTTGTAATTTGTATATACAATATTATCGATTATGTTTCTGTTCCCTAGTTTGAATGTTATCATAAGCAGCATCTTATTGCGTTTATATGCGTTTGAGTGTAAGTACTATGTGACAGTGCTGTGCAGTAGCATTATAACAGCTATGTAGTGTAAATCAAAAGAAAATATAGAAACTCAAATAAATTACGTTGAATTTGGCGTACATAGTATAAGTAGTACAATGGTAGTGGTAAAGTTCATTACCAATATAGTTAATATGGTTTAACAAAATCAAATGTTTTTTTTAGTATTTTTAGTCATAATGGATACCATCTTGGCAAAACATCTTAATAAAATAATACTTTCTCTGTCTCTCATGCGACATGAAGTCATGCAATGTATGAAGTAGAACCGGGAAGGGTTACTACAAATAGCTACAATGCAAGGTGCATCACTTGAATGCATGCACTTAGTTTAATATTCTGTTTCTTATAAAACTACTTTTCTAGTGCTATACATAAGTAAAACACAGAACAACTTGTTTACCAACTTTCTTTACTTCCTTAACAAGACGCAGCTATGGGCTTCAGTTGCAAGCTCTGTGTTAAATTCAAGGTTAAAGTAACGTGGCAAATGCGTTATCGGAATTGGGACTATTAAAAATAAATATGGTTTTAATGTCGCAATCAAATGTGTCAGTTAGTAAAGAATGTTGTTGTTGTTCATTCTTGAGTTTTGCTGGCACAGATTGTGAATGACTATAAGAAACGGCCGTGCTATAAGCTAAGCTCCAAGAGCATGCTGCTAAAAGACCGTGAAGAGTTTCCATGTGTATATAAAATATGCATGGAGTTCTGAACTTTGCGCTCTCTGTATGTATATTTACAACTAGGGTATATAGAAGCTATGGAAACTAATCGAATACAAAGATCTTATTCGTTGTACTCAGTAAGAGACATATTTCAAATACACATTAGTATTTGCAATGGTAGAGCACTTGATTTAATGTGCTATAAAATAACTTTGTAGCTTTTATGAGCAAAATCTTTTGAACAGGATTTTAGGACAGTTCCTTAACGAATTAATTGTTATAAACGTATTGTTGAAAATATGACATCAGTTATTAACACGTTGCATTATTGTGCATTTTAATTGGCTAAAGTGCAATGTAAAAATAGTATACTACTAATGGTTTAGTGAGTATCATTAGGATTGTACCTGGAGTTATTGCTGTATGGTACATTTGTATATTTTTAATTGGTAACTGGGGTTGGGAATGGATTTATTTTGGAGCTGGAGGAGCAGAACAACAGCAAGTGGTCATGCGAAGTGTAAAAGTAAAACCGACTAATGTTGAGGAAGAGGAGGGTAAAAAGAGCAAGAAAGATAGTGGCAGTACAAGTTCTTCTTATGGTTCTAGTACTGACATTACAATCTCGAAAAGGGAGAAGGAAGAAGTTGAAAAACGATATGTGGATACAGCAAAAGTCGTTTACAAGGTTTGTCTTCATAGTCTTGACTTGGTTTAGTTATGCGTGCATTGCAATGCATTGTACACTTACGTGAATCTGTACACTGGATTATATTATGCTTCTTCCTTCATTATTACCAGCTTCACTTTTCCAACTTGTCTATAAATGCATTATAGCGTTTTCTTCTCTCGTACTTAAAGTATATACTTATTGGATTTACTATTACTTTACTACCTATGCCTTACCTGACACTTGGCGAGACTTGCATCTAAATTTTTTTCACTCACTCACTCAGTTATTTGGGAAGGGAGCATTACTTATAGCAGATTACATTATAGCTTTGTACGTGTGTGTGTTGACTGAAACACAGTAAAAAAGAACACAGTAGAGTAGCAAGTTTTATGTTTTGTGCTATGTACAAGCGAGAATGTATTGGAAAAAATTGTGCCCAAATGAGTCCCCCTCCTCCCTTATGGAGATTTCATGATATGATGATTACATTTCTACCTTGTGAAATGGTGAAATCTATCTATATATACCTAGCTCCATTATATTCCCAAACGAGAAACTTGTAGTCAGCAATGTTAGTCTTTTCTGTTGGACTGGAATACAAAGCACAACAATAGTTATATAATAATATTTTACCTTTAACACTTTTGTCTAGTTATAGTGGTTTATATTCAGTTTGCATCTTTCTTTTTCCGTCTTCACATTTTTACTACCTGTTGTAGTTTGTATTGTGATAGTAGGCATTGGTTTTGATGTTGGTGGTGCAATGCACAATGCAATGTGCATGGAACGACCACGATATATGCTTGTATTATTGAGACCTTCATGAATTGCTGCTGATATGGCTCATTTGTTGTTTGTAGCCTTTGGCTCTTTGTTAAGTATGGATTGAATGTGACTGTAAGCAAGTATTTTCTGCTCATAGGAAAGAGTCGAAGAAATGTCTGAGATTATGAGGATGACTTGTCACGATAACTTGGCTCAAGGGTACCTTCTCCTTGGAAGGAAAAAGGCCGCCTCGTACTGCTCTAATGGCAACACTCCGATTTACTTTAGTAGAAGCGACTCCAAATCCTCGTTCTATGTGCAGAAGGATTGTTATTCCTATATCATAAGTCCTCCCAACCTATCACCTCCTTTAAAGTCTTTGAAAAAGGAGGGTGCATCATTTGCTAATACTAAAACTAATGGACATACTAGCAATGCATCATCAGCTCCGCCACAACAGCTACCAGGAAATGCTTTGTCATGCGTTTCTCAAAATACTATCTCTTCTGGTGCAAAGCCTCAAAAAGTGGAGACAAACAATCGACCCAAGAAAAAAATATGCAGCATTTCTTGACCAAGCAAGTCAGGCTTTATCATAGAAGTTTCCCATTTTAGATATCTTGTAATTCAATTGTACTTTGCACTGCACAAATGAATTTCTTGCACAACATAAAATGAGTTATGATATGAGTTGTTAGACTTACTTACGCTAAGTGTATATTAATTTATGATACAGTTCGGTACAATACATACAAGTACGTTTTCGATTCTTCATTTGCTGTGAAGCAATTCTTATGATTTTGTTTAAACTTACTGTGTACCTTACCTAGATATTATAAGCATTGCATACCGAAATGTAATTGTTGTGCTAGACCATGTCACAATAATTATGCAATACAAATACATACAAATTAATGGAAGTTTTCCATTCTTAAGATAACAACGGAGAAAGTACCCGTATTTTCTAAGGGATGGACACTAAATCCTAACAATAGGCTTTACATGAGAACTATAATGTGCATTACTAAAATACTTGGAGGTTAACCACCTAAGTGAAAATGATTGTACAGAGTAATATCATTTATAAATACACGTTGAGTGTGTAGATCAAAAATTGTATCATCTTCTGATAATTCATAGTAGTGGTGTGCTGTGAGTGGACTGTAGATTATTTCGTGTCTCTAAATTGTTCAAATAAGTGAACACGGGTTATTTACGATCTGTCTATCTATGATTATTTCTCTGACGCACGTATGTTTGATTACTTTAGAATCGAGTCCACAGTTTAAGTAAATAGAGAAAGAGAGAGTACTCTCCGCTGTTTGTGTATCGACTCTTGTCGACCACAAAAATATTACTTAAACCCCATGGTCTATCTCTCATTGTTTCAAACTCCATCATTATTATTATTATGATTATTATACACAGTTTGTATTCTGTGTGATACATTACATCAGCTAACAGTCCTAACATGAAGGGTGCGCGGGTGTATCACTATCACTAACTACGTCAGCAATAACCGTGTGCATATGTATGTCATTTGACGATTCGTTATGCCGGACTAATTCTGTTACCTTCAAATCTTCACACGTTACGTCCCTTTTAAATCGTTACATTGGTTTGTGGATTAACGATATTAACGAACCCCAATTGACGCAAGAGACATGATGTAGGATGGGCAGTACAATTTATTAATAGCTTATTTTGTATAATTTTGTATTAAATATGTTTAATAACGGTATGTGCACATAATTGTATAAAGCGTGAGTATTGGTTGAAGACCTTTCTCCTTGGCTTCATTGATTTTGATTATATTTAGATGTCACAGGAAGAAACGACCACTTTAAAAATACATAATGCTGGTTTTGTGATTGTAGCCGGATTATATATTTGCAAGTTACCTCATCCAAGGGTAAAGTTGGCAAATTGATTGCACACTTTAACCAGGACGCTATCACAATTCTATTTTTATGTTCGACAGAGTCTATAATCCGTTTGACGTATACACAGTCAACAGTATAGGTGTATATATTAGGTAGTTATTTAGAAAGGTATGTCATGTAGTTGATACATGGAAGGTGATATACGATATACCTGATGAAACAAATGATCTCATTTACTGATTGTGATTAATTATTGTGTTTCACTCTTTATACTTATATTAT
Organism: Pogonognathellus longicornis; assembly: GCA_034694085.1. Lineage (NCBI taxonomy): Eukaryota > Metazoa > Arthropoda > Collembola > Entomobryomorpha > Tomoceridae > Pogonognathellus > Pogonognathellus longicornis. The sequence continues at coordinate 19,188 of JAQFYB010001415.1, read as the reverse complement.
ACGAGTGTAAAGAATCTGAAATTGCTGAGAGGATGCATAAAATGAGGTGCATAAACAGTAAAATTGCGAATTGTTTTGTACTGAATCACTGTATTAATTACTGTACTTTAATATGTAGATACATGATACATTAATAACATTACTACGAGTCTTTCATATGAGAATCTGAAAAAGTGATATAAAGTGTGGATTACTGTTTCATCATTTATATGACAGTTTTATTTATAAATGCTGAAATGCTTGCCAACAAGTTTAGGTGGTAGTAGTGAAATGGTTCACACAAAGTGCAAAGTGCGTTATGTATTTCTAAAAGTATATGATTTATTATCTGATTCTGGTGCTCAGTTCATTATACTTTTGAGTGTTTATCTTCAATGGTCTGGATAAGTTTGTAAATAAATGTAAGCCATTTCTCCTTGCTACAATTAGAACGGGTGCTTTATGTAGGGACCTACCTAAAATATGCACATATCACAGCATCTATCTTTAGAGGAACAGAGTTTTAAGCAACAAGAGATCTAGAGATGCATATGTGTAAGGTGTCGATAGCCACCACAGTAGTGTGATGTATAAGCTGTGTGTGAGTGTAGCACTCATACAACCAGACCAGAGCAGTTAAAACAGTTTTATCTTTTTAGGGTAATTTGGGATCTTATGGAAAAATACTGGAAAAACTTTTACTCGACAACACAGATATTTTATTAGAGCTTAATCGTATCAAATAAAGTCGAGTGACAAACATTATAAAGATTATTAATTTCATGTTACGAGTCTGTTGATAAGAAAGTCTAGTCTTAAGTCTTGACAATCTTGAGACGCGAACTATGTCGCTCTGAGTGAGTTCCTATTTCTTAAACATTAAAGCTGTTCCCTTGTTCATTTCACACTATAAAATATGTATATACATACTGTGTTTTGTCTACAAATTTTATTGCCTAAAACAAGCATAGTAAGTATACACTACCATGTTACTATATTCTGTTAATATTTCGAGTATATGTTTACATTAAAATATTAAAACAATGAAAAAGAGACAATGGACAATGGAGTAGATTAAACTAAGCGTTTATTTATAAATAACAGTATTCAATATCTCTGAGTTTTTCGAGATATGGTTTGAGTGTGAATTGAATGCTCTATGGTATGCACACAGTTAGTAATGTGTGCATTCTGTGCATACATAACACAGTAGTTGAATTTGTTTTAGGTATGCATGATACATACATAATGTACTCCAACTAACTAACAAGTAAGCGTATGCTACCAAAATTTCCTATATATACGCGACCTCATGCACAATTTAAATTACTTTGAACCTAGCCACATCCGAGTACAGAATAGAAATGTTGATTCAACAACTTGACTAAAGAAAGGAGCCAAAGACGTCTGAAGTGACTGGCTACATACTGAAATCTTTATCTCCATACTTAATATACGTAGTTGTCTCAACCTCAACACTGTGTTAGTTCTTGGTTTTACATATTAGCTCAGACTACAACCACACACTATCAATTAGTTGAAAATACAAAGTACCACCTAATAACTAACTCCATGTGAACAGAAAGATATGTTGAGCGTGTGTATAGACACGAGTTTCTTGTTATTAACTTTAACACAGCATTAGTTCATTTTACAATTTATCGTATAAGGAAAAGATATCCTGGCTGATGATGGTTGCACTTGTAATTGTAAGATATAATACATAGTACAGCACAGTACGTATTACAATGTTAAAGCTAAGTACCTAAAAGCGATAATAATTCTGAAATCTCAGCATCTCAATCTCATTGCGTGTGTTTGTTTAGTATTCATAGGTCAAGAAGCAAAAGAAGCAACAAGATATGAGACTGAAACGACCCTAATAGTTACTGGAACTGAGAGATCGTATATATCCGGAATATGGAGTAGTACATTGTGTAAAGGGACCATTTGTGTGTAGTGACAACCTGCTATTTATAAATAAGTGCACATAGGTCTGTGTCTGAGTGACACTGGTACCTAAACTCAACTAAGGTACTTGGACTGGACTGGAGGACTGGACAGTTTAAGCAAGTTGGAAAGGTTCGGGTTAACTATTTAAATTTTTAATCTTTGACGATTAAAGCTACTACTACCGGTTTGGTGTGTAGATTTAATATTTTGTTGTGATTGTGAATGACGTTGATAGAACTGAGTTAAATCAGTGTGTGTCTACGTGTGTGTATAAGAAGCAAGTGTTAGTTGGATAATTGTGTTTGTGTTGTTGAAAAATAAATACATCAGATCCGAAGATACCAAAGCAGCTCGGACGCTGCTGGAATATGTCAAGTCGTTTTTTACAACCAGTGTTTATAAGTGTCGGTGGGAGAATCTGTGGTCAATCAAGAAGAACGTTATTTAGTAAACAGTTTTTCAGTAAAAGTAGTACTATTGTGTTGTGTAGTGAAAATAATACTATTGGGACAAAGCATTTATTAAACCACATTTCCAAAATGCCCATTATATCCGCCGCAGTGATTGCCCACCGGCACTTGCATCAAAAGCAGAGCTATTATAAGACTGCTCCTCAGTTAAAGTTTGTGTATCCCTTTTTGGATCTGAATGATCGCAGGTCTTCCAACATTGAGATAGGAATCAATAACAGTGACATGTACAATGTAGATGAATATAATGTAAATATGAAAGTGAACAGAACGTGTGCAAGTGTTTTTGCCACTTCGTGGGATAGTATGACTCAACTGGGTCATCAGTTGTTCTTGAAGGAGAGTCGGAGATTTTACGCAAAAGGAAAAGACCGTGTCAAGAGTAAAAAGTCCCAAGTTAATATTAACGAGGACGAAATCAACTCCGTCATATCATATGAAGCATTTAAAAATCAATTAGAGCAATTGCTTGCTCAAATGAAAGAAGATTTCACTAAACAATTAAGCATTCGTGGGTCTTCAGGTACTAACTTTCTTTAAGCAACTATCAGGCATACAAGAATTGCAGTAAAGTCATAAAAATTAATATTTTTTGTTTCGCTGTGTTTTACATACCTAATAAAGCTTAGAGTTAAACTAATTCCTAAATCATACCATTTGTTCATTAGACTCTCAATTCAACTAGAAATGCATGGGACTAAAAAATATTCATGAAGTTGTAAATGAACTTCTACAAAATAATATAAAAAGTAGTTATTGCTATTATATGCAGCGAAAAAAACTAATCTTAGCCAATTATTAATGTGTTGATTTATTGCATTTTCAGGAGCTTTGGAATCTATTGAAGTTGAGTTTGAGAATGAAACACACCCTTTACAAGAGTTGGCTCAAGTCGGAAGAAAAAATCCACAACTAGCTGTTTTGAATTTGTCTTCCCTTCCTGATGCCATTCCAGCAGTCATAAAAGCTATTCAGGAGTCTGGAATGAACCTTAATCCTCAGCAGGAAGGCACAACCGTTTACGTCCCCTTACCAAAGTAAGACTATCGCATTGACTGATTAAAAAATTCTTTCGATGACCTTGTCAACCTCGGATTTCATATCTACTTCTGAACTCTGAACTGCTAAACAAATTACTATTTTATTACACTTTGCTAACACTAAATCATGTAGAAAGGCTCACGTAATTTTTTACTGTTGGTAGTATCAGTTTTAACTGGTTTAGGTTAGCTATTTAAAATTGCAAAGATGTACCTAATTAATCAATTTTTACATTTTTGTAGGGTGACGAGGGAACATCGTGAGATACTCGCAAAAAACGCGAAAGTAATTTTTATGAAATATAAAACTTCGTTTCAAAGCGTGCAGAATCGCTACATAAAGCAGTGCAAGTCTCAATCAGAACTCTCTGAAGACGTCGTTTTCAGTGTGCAGCAACAGGTATGTTTTTACATAGAACAGACAAAGAACGACTTGGCTTGTTTTTGGTTTCATATTTCTTGGATGACACTGCTAAGTGCTTACGTAGTACACAGCAGATCATCAATGTCACGTAAAACTTAAACAATATCATTTTCCTTGTTACTTACAGATTATGAAGATAACAGAGTCCTACGTGACAGAAGCAGATAAGTTGACTCTGGCGAAACAGAAGGAGCTTGTGGACATAAAGTAGAAGACGATTGTAGAAGCCTGTGTCGATTTTTGAAGCAGCTTGGAACGAGAGTCGAGTCGTAAAAGCCTTAGTTAAGCGAGCATTAATAAAGAGTAGTCATATTTCACTTCTTGTTACATAATTTCTAGTAATTACATTCATCTTATTATGGTACTTCCGGCGCGGCCTGAATAACGCGCAAGGTCTGTTGCCCTGTGAAAATGAAGCCCTGTATTGCATAGTTATAATAACTGCAGCAATCTTGTAAAAATATTTGTGACATATTATAGTTGTGTAATGTAATACTATATATATAAAATATATAACAATATAAATACTTATATACCATAAAACCCGCTGTAAATTGTTACTTACAGGAATAAAAATTAATTCCTCTCATTTGGGTGTCATTTTGCGTTTATTCATCTCATCAGTTCCAACAACAATAAAATCTATGTAGCATTTCTTAACAAAAGTTATAATTGTAGCATAACACATCCTTTCTAAAATGGAATAGGTCTAAAAACTGGACAGAATAAGAACAGGCCATATTTAACATTTCTTCATTTAGGTTAGATACATAAAAGCTAATTTTCTAAAAGTAAGTACTACATCTTAAAATAGGAATGCAGAAGTAACATACAACATTAAAATAATTTCTATTCATTAAACCGACAGATCCATAGAGTATAAAGAGATATTCTATTAACTAACCCACAGTCAACCTACAACGTGTAAATAGGGCTTGTCTTCATATTTTTACATAGGTGTTGTCTTATGAGACAGAGAATTGCCGTATCTATCGGTATTCGTCAACTTATATGCCTCTTCATCAAAATCATCCAAATCTTCTTCATCTGTATAATCATCTGAGTCTGACTCAGACTCTGCAAACATCTTTTCATAATCAACCGGAATAAGCTCACACTGAGATTCGTTTTCATCATCATCATCACCAAACTGAAGCTCTTCTTTCAACCAAGGCAACTTTAGCTCTCGGTCTCTCAAAAAGGCTGGCCAAAGAACTCCTGCCATTCGCTTTTCAAACTTGACACGGAAATACTGACCGGTTAGGAATTCCCGTTGATTTTTCAGTGCTCCAAATGACTCCAGATCAAAACCATAATTTGGGGGTTTTGTCGTACGAAATGAAATATTCCTTTTATCAAGGGTAAGCGTGTATTCAGATATATCAGGCATATCTATCTTTAAGCAAATCTCGTTTTCAGTCTGTGACCAGAAAGTCTTCGGATGTCTCAAACCGTCTCCTACTGTTTTACTGTCAGCTGGTTGGGGAGAAGCAACTTCCTTTTGTTCCTTTTCTTCTTTATTATCGCATTTAACTGTACATGACAAAAGTAAATAAAAAAAATGAAAATCTTGCACTGTCAATTAATATTTTTGAAATAATTAAAATGGTTAAAAAATTTGATGCGTAATTAATACCAATTTACCATTTTCCGTCGGAGGCGTGTCTGGTTTCAAAGAAGTAGAACCCAGCCTTTCGCAAACAGTGTGTCTAATATGTTTCAACCCAGCATCTGTAATTCCTAATTGACGCAACGGCTCCTCCACTTCAGGGATGTAGACATCAAATTCTTCATCATCGAAAAAACCGTCAGGATATGCTTGTGATGACGTGTCATTAGCATCCCCAATAGGCTGATCATCGTCTTTGTAGTAGGAATCGTCATCGTCGTCATCCATATCCAAAGTATTTTTCTCATCAAACATGGAGTTGTAATAGGCCAGCAAACCGTCTTTCACTTTCTTGATATTATTTTCACCCGATCTAGTAAATTCTGCAAATCCTTGTTTCACAAGTGTTTCTCCAACATCATCGCCATTACTTAGAAATGCAAAGCCACAATAATATTTGCATAGAACCGTTTCGCTTTCACTTTCCACATCCTTTTCGTATGCCTGAAATGCAATAATACACACAGAGTAACTAATCAATATTCAACATAACAGTAAAGTATCAAAATAACGCAATGAGAACAACATAAAACATTACCACAACTTTGACATCTTGGGCTTCTCCATCAGGAATCATAGTATCGAACAGGAAATCAACACTTTCTTTAGACCAGGGTTCATAGCCTCTATAATCATGATTTTCTTCTTTTGGTGATACGTGTGCAGCATTCAAAGCGATGATTTGAAACGGAAGTCGTTCCACATATTTCTTTGGAATAGGAAGCAATGTGTCGGATTTTGCATCGTCCACTGTGTCTCCAAAATCAACAAAGAAAACGGTGTAATAGGTGAGTCCATCATCCTCTGTTCCCTTATCCGTTATTATTGCACGATACCACCTGCAATTAAGAATTTTCCATGTCGGTGAGCACCACATTCCATTACAATTAGCTAAACAAAGCGTAAAACTTTTTTCTTACTTCTCGTCACTTGGAAGGAAAGCCAATACCACCAATCCAACTTCGAAATATGCGTCAAATTGGTCGCTGTATTCTTTGACGATTGTTTCCTTTGTAGATTCTACTTCTTCATTGATTTCATTGTTCAATTTGTCTAGCAGGTCCACAAATTTAACAAGATTTCCGTAAACTAGCCAAGGATGTTGTATGTATACAATAGACAAGAGAATCTCTTCTGGCGTTGTCAGCTTAGAAATTGAAAGATACGCCCAAGAATAATCGTCTTGTTCTTGAAAAAATGAGCTGTTTGATTTAATGTCTGAAATAAAACAAAAATTGAAATATTTTTTGTACAAATTAGTAAGTCTTGCTTCATCAACCGTTAATAAGAATTAGCAAAAATACACTTTATACATACTGTCAATGACTCCATATGAACTCCCAAATTCAATCATTGGATACTCGGCCTGACGACATAAATCAACAATTGCCTTTTCATGTTCGCTGTTTACTTCAGCCTTCTTTGCCTGCAAAATGTGCAAACGAACACTGTGATCCGTCACAACTTTACCATTTCGGTCAACTTTTGATTCCACCAATGGATTCACCCATACAGTGTTGTTTATGGAGCAAAAAATCTGTAAAGAAAAAGTTTGTTTTCAATACAATCAAAAATATATTTTGCTTAAACAACAATTAGTAATAGTTAAGAAAAATACCTTTCCTAAGTAGATCTTATTCTCTGTAAAACCTCTTGCAAATTCACTTTGTAAATTATTGTACTGTTTTTCATTCTTGCAAGGTTTCATATTATTCACGATCACTTCAACACACAATCTTGGCAAATCAGCGATGTTAGATGGAAGAGCATAAATATTTCCATAAGTAGATTCAGTTTTTTTGAGCCCCGTGTCAATGCAATAAACTTTAATACCATCCGGGCAGCCATAACTATTTCGCGTCGCTACTGTTATAACTTCTGCTCTACAATATCCCTCATCACTTAACAATAGGGCGCACAAGGTTCCCGGTTTGAATGATTTGGGTTGGATCCTGTAGAAAAGTGCAATAAATATTTTTCATTGGCAATTCGCCAATTGTATAAGTTAGTTTATTGAAGAATCTTTATGAATAAATGTACTGAGCAGATTATAATCATGAAAACATACCTGTTTTCTTTTAACTGGTAATGTTGGTTCATTTGTTCCTTATATTTTTGTAATTTTCCAGCGTAGGAGAAGCTTTGATTTTTATTTTTCATGTCGTAATACCGAATTATTTCACAAACATATATACTAGGATTCTTGCACTCAATGACTCGAAGCTCCACCTAAAGTTGTCATTTGTCCATTCAATACTTAAATTATAATATAACAGTTTCACAATATAATTTTTCAACTCACTTGTCCTGATCTTGGTAGAGTTGGATTCATTTCTACCTCTTTTTTCACGAAGTTATGGCGTTGCGAACAAGAATTCAACTCTGTATAGTCACACCAACCAAACAGTTTCATTCCCATACACATATCTACTTCCTCCATCTTAGATGCATGTACCTAATCAATTCATAAACATTTTTAAATACTCTTAAGAAAGTTTTACAATATGTATTATAATTATAACATTTAACATTTCTGAAAGATACTCAACCCACCTTTGCTGCGATAGCCTCTATGGCTGATGGAATTTCTACGTCAATCTTCTTAAGAGCTCTTACAATCCTGTCCAAATCTTCTTCTTCACCTGAGATAAAAATATCCGAAGAAAGTCTCTGAAATGAAAAAATTGTTAATTGGTTTCATTATCTTTAACTTAATGTAAAATCTGTGTAGTATATAGAGAATTAATGAGAATGGCGATAGTGTAGAATATTGCACCTTCCCATAACTGCCTCTTTCATTCCATGCAGCCCACACTATCTCAGCTGTAATATCTCTCATATGGGACCACATGCAAGCCATTCGCGAGAATAAAGTTGCACTCTTTTTTGATGTAGAATTGGAATCTTTGAGTTCGTAATGTATCAAGGATGTTGCATCTGTGATATTTGTGTACTTCAAAACTTCATCAGTGCAAACCAAAACTTGCAGCATGTCATCAGAAGCATCCGTCCAAAGCATTGAAACAGCTGTGCAAACAACCAGACGAATGTGTATTTTAAACGAATTACGTTGCATTAACAATTAAATGCCTACATATTAATTTACTGTTATAAGCATTAAAATTGAAAAATCAATGTGACCATTTATTTTGTTCATTGCCTTACATTTAAGCGTGTCAGGAGCAAAATCGATGGCCAAATGAGCGTACACACCATACCGATTCTGCAGTTCTAGTTGTACGAAATTGGCAGACTTTTCCGATCCACAAACTACCACAACTCTTTTGTGGGGATTAGTCTCCTTCTTCAACAGATCTGGTAAACAATTTTATATAGCCAATCGGTTTACTGAAGAATTGTATGTAATAATTATCAAAATATTATTTACCTGCCAAGATTGGTAACCCAGTATCTTCGGGGGTATAATGTACTTTTAATTTGACTGCTGAGTACACCATCGCCTGATTTGCAGATGCTATATGTACTGTGGGTCGCTGACTGAAAGCCCAGTATAACTCTTCAATGTCCGCTGTCCATTCATTGCCACACACAATTAGCTGCGGATTTGCTTTTTGTTTACAAATGTAATCTTTATATTCATCTATGATTCTCATCACTCCATTTTTATTTTCCTTCAAAAGTTTGTGAACATCATCGAATACCAAGAAACGAAGTCTGCAATAAAAAAAAAATCAATATTATAAAAATAAGTATCTAGTAACATCTAAAGTATTTAAACAATAAAATTAATGTCGCACCTATCAAAATTAAAAGACGGTGCATATTTCTTTTGATTGTACAGCAAAGTATCAACAGTCGTCACCAGCAGATCTATTTCACAGTTTTGTACGCGACAATCTCTATTGATAAATCTGCACAGCATCTGATTCATATTTTGAGACGTTAATAAACTCTCGCCGAGCTTTTCAATTTTTAGGCCAGATGCTGCAGATGAACAAACTATAACAGCTAGTGCTCCCGTACATTTAGCCTTAAAAGTAAAAAAAATAATAATTTAAGTATATTATTATGACGCATTGAAAAATAAGTTTGCAGAAACGTGTACCTTTCTTGCAGCACCAGCATTTATTAAGAGATCAGCGCATACTGGGGCAATATATGCAAGCGATTTTCCATTTTTAGATCCACCAATAATAAATAAGTCATGCCCTTGGGCAAAATTCGGCCAAACTCCTTTTTGCAACTCATTTCCTTCCACAAGACCAAGGTTCGCCCATCCCTAAAATTATCAAATATAATGTCGATGTCAATCAACATATAAATGGTCAATACGGGTTGGTATTGACATGGTATCAGATACGTTGAAATAGACGTTTATTACCTTCTGAATTGGAGCAAACAGTGAAAATTTACTGAACGATATTAATGGTGGTTGAATATCAATCCCTCTTACTAATGTTTTGCCAGGAACATCAGCAATATTTACACTTCTGCGAGCGGCCGGAATTTCACAACATCCAACTCGTAATTGACGTGCGGCGCTTTCATTATTTGCAACGCTGGGTGTTATACTTCCAATGTCTTTAACTGGGGCAAAACGAGTGTATCTTTTGGTTTTAGCTTTTTCTCCTGTGACCTGGGTACTTATCTTTGATTCATCAGTCATTGCTATGTTTCTTCCGCTATCAGATAGTATCTTTACCCGGAACTTAGAACTTCCTGGTACGTTGTTTGAATTAGGCAATTCTTTTCCTTGTCTGAAATTCTTGAGCAAGAAACTTTTATGATTAATTTCTTCTAAATTCATGAGATCATCTTCTAATTTTAATCCATGTGATGTTGATGCACACTTGGCAGCAGAATCTTTGCCAGAATTGTTTGATCGAACCTATTGCAACAATTAAGATAAATTATATTAACATTAAATGCAGAAGAGATAAATCAGTTTTTCAATTACTATGATCAATTAATAGTTAATGATTTTACATGATAACTTTCAGTTAATTCTTCCATAGGAAGAGGGTCGAACAATTCGTGCGATAGCTGTTTATCTGCCATTGAGTTATTAAACAAAGCGTTATTAGATTTCACTAGAGAATCGGACAAAGACTCATATTGGCTGTTAGAAGAGTCCGATTGTTTTCGACGGCAAATGTCTCCAATTTTGACAGCATTGTCCATTGATTTGTGGATGACCACTGCAAATTCCCCGTTTCCAACCCATTGTTTTACATATTTTATACTAGCGCCAGACCATTCGCCTGCTTCTCTGTTGAAGATATTAATCCAAAACTTTTATATAATTCCAATCAAAATAAAATAAGTCAGTAGTTCATTTTACGACACTTACACGTATTCTGGTTTTGCTTCGTTACTTCCTTGGCCACTCAGCATGACATTCAAGTCAGTATGCAATCTTGAAGGTACTACTCCCAAAATAAGAACGCAGTAAGACCGGCTAGTAAGCTGTAACCGCAGTTCTGACGGCAATGGAGCTATATTTACTTCTGTCAAAAGGCTAGTAACAAATCCAAACCGAATATAAAAACTTAATAATTCAAATCAATTCCTCCTCAATAATAAAGTAAATACTTACTCAATTTTTCCAATGTCATACATGAAAACTGAATACTGAGGGTTGTCTCGATTTGGCAATTTTTCTCGAATCACTGCACGACATATTCCTTCCCATTCACGAGTGCGTACCATAACATGCTATTCAAAATATTCAACATTAAATGTAATTATTATTAGTATGCTTTTCTTGACATTCAAATGGTGAATGAAATGAACATGGAACCATAGAGCAAGTGGCATCCACTTGCTATGAGGGAACAATGATCGTTGTTGGTAATGTCCCTTGAAAAAAATTATATATTTTACCATTCCAGCATCGGGCTGATTGTATTCTGTGAATTTATCTTTGGTTTTCCAAGCCTCTTCCAATAGCTTTTGCAATGATTTATATTTCTCTTCCAGTTTATCATTTCCAGACTCTTTAACAACAATTCTGTTAGCTGAGAGTACGGACACAATTGTCACATTTTTCCTTATCCGAGAATCTGGTGGTGAATAAGCGATATATTCCTCAGGTGCCTGTAAATCAGATGTATAAACCAAAACTATTTAAATAACAATTAAACTAATAATGGAATAATTCTGGAAGCTGACCAGTTGATAGCTCCAATCGAATGGTCTAAAAGCATTGTAATAAAATGTTATAATAAATGTAATTTATTAAAAAAGTGATTTCTCAACCTGTTCATCAACACCATCTTCAAAGTCCAAATCTTCGTTTGAAGCCATACTTAACTTAACTAAAATAACTAACTACGTTTTTGACTACGCTTTTAAAAATATTATTAGCAATCGAAAATTTCAAAGAACAAACAAATATTGGATAAAAATCAGCAAACAACTTTAGTTCAAAATATTAAAAGACAAAAGAACGAAGCGAGACAGATTGTTTCAGCGTCAGTCAGTCAAGAATCCAGACAAGAGTGAAGACAGTCCGAAGTCCGAAGGCTCTCCGAAGCTGATTCTCACAAAATCACATCTACTTGTTGTTTATATGCCACTTTTTGCGACTGTTGTATTCGAGTCGTAGCCGCCACGATTTTGGATTCTGTCCACCAACCAAGGCAATGCGAACAAACTTTTAAAACGTGAGACTGCCTCGTGGTTAGTGTGTGACTTGTGTTTTGTGAATGTGATTGTGAATTTGTTAACTTTGAACTTCTTGGCAATCAAAGAAAGGATTAATTAATTAATGTTTAATTAAATTAAAATATTTACTAAATATTGAGATTGGTTTAGTACATTTCGACAGTAATGGCTCGAAAAAAGACGGTAATGTTGAATTTTATTTTTTGGCAGCTCAAACTACATCTAACTCATCATAACTAAATCATAAATGATTAAAATATATTGAACTTGCAACCAGCAACATGACATAAGTCATAATTTTCAATTTTGTAGTATTTATTTTAATATATTGTAGTTTCTTTTTACTAATTATTAATGATCACTCTACTCATTAATGTTTAACTTACTTTTTTATAGACCAAAGCAAGGAAGAGAGTTCGAGCAATTAAACAAGCTGAACCAACAAGTGTTGTTGTAGAAAATGAATGGGCACAATTCGAGCCGGCTGAATACAAAAATGCACCCCATTCTTTTATTATCCACAGAGGGAAAGTAGGAAGATCCATCAAGGAACTATTAAAAGATATTCGTCTTGTAATGGAACCTTATACTGCTTCTAAATTACAGGTATCGTCTATGAGCCATGAGGAGCAATTTTTGATTAAAATATGTAAAATCAAGACTTGCAGCTTTTTGTATTATAAATCAATGATAATATAATACTCTATTGCTACTATTGAACTTCAAAAATTATTTGTTGAATTGAATTTAAATGTGTTTTTGCAGATGAAAAAAGGAAATGTGTTGAAGGATTACGTGTCCATTGCCAGTTATTTTCATGTCACCCATATGTGCATCCTAACGCGAACTCAAATCAGTCCTTATTTAAAGGTCTGTAGGATTCCTCGTGGACCGACATTGACTTTTCGGATATTAGACTACACATTGGCAAGAGATGTTCTATCTTCACTACGCAAACAGGTGAACTTAGTGAACTACATTGACAAATACATTATTATCAATCTTTTATATTGAGAAGCAAATTGCAATTCATTTTGAAGGGTAATAATGTTTAGTCTTTATATTCTAGTGATATTTTGATCAGTTATCTGACAAGACATCTGAATCGCATTTAATTATGGAGAGCTCAGAATAGTGTAATAATTGTGACTTTGATTTTGTAGGTTACTTACGATGTTCAGTTCCAGCATCATCCTCTTCTTATTATGAATAACTTCAATGGTGATTCGAATAATATGCAACTGATATCAACCACTTTCCAGAATATGTTTCCCCCAATTAACATTAATAAAGTTAGGTTACGGTCCATTCGGAGAGTTTTATTATTAAATTACAATGAAGAGGACGATACCATTGATTTGCGTCATTACACTCTTACGGTAAACTTAGTTTATAGCTTTTAAAACACTGAATTTAATGTCGCTTGCAACTATGTGTCATGTTATTTTAATGTCGTTTTAATAATTACCAATTTGTTTGTTCTAGTATCGTCCTGTTGGTGTTTCAAAAGGTGTCAAAAAGCTGCTTTTAGGAACCCATAGTAAAGTTCCAAATCTTGGTCGATGCAAAGATATTTCAGAATATTTTGATAAGTACGCTAAAAATAAACATCTTTAATCATTTAAAAAATAAGATAATGTGCCATTGTTGTTAAATGATGGCCTCCTTATTGATCTACAGAACCGGAGACGCTTCTGAAAGTGAAGCAGAAGACACAGCCGAAGCGGTAGAAGTCAAACAAAAGTTAAGTGCAAGAGGCACAAAAGGAGTTGATGAAGTTGCAATTAAACTGGTTGAATTGGGTCCTAGATTAACGATGCAGGTTTGTTCATGAAGTTCTTCAAATTATGATAATAACAAGCTTTATTAAGCTTTAATTATATTCTTTTGTTATTTAGCTCATCAAAGTAGAAGATGGTTTAGCAGATGGTGAGATTCTGTACCACAAATTGACTGAGAAAACCCCAGAGGAAAAGCTTCGCATAAGGAAAAAAAGAAACTTGAAAATGTACTGATATTTCCTAAGTGTATTAAGTCTTATAATCATCAACGAAAGCGTTCATTTGTTATTCAATATTTTATGTGTGCATTGTTGAACTCTTTACCCACAGGAGGCAAAAGGAAGGACGTAAACGAGAACAGAAAATGAATATCGAAAAGAAGAAAAAAGCTAAAGACGAACATAAGAAAAGGTGCTTGGAGGGAATGGGAATGGGGAAGAAAGAAGATAATGCTAATAATGAGGAAGATGATGATGCTGAATGGTATCGAAAAGAAGTTGGACAAGAACCTGATGAAGGTATAAATGTCAATCTTGGCGTATAATGATATCAAATGCTTAACTTATCTACTACATTTTGCGTCATTTCACATAAATCTCACTTGTATTCATTAGGAGCGTTTACGACTATAGTTCGTCCAAAGAGAGACGATGACAAGCCTCAGTTAACCCGGAAGCGATTCAAGAGAGGCGATGATGGTTACGAACCGGGAGTTAAGAGACAAAAGGTGTCTAAATTCGCTAAGGTGAAAGAAAAGGCAAAGCAGATGAAGAGAGAAAGACAGAGAGCAGGCGTGACTGTGAAAGGAAGAGGATTGGGACGATCTGCGGGATTCAAAGGCAAAGCAGGAAGTTTTGGTAAAGGAACTAGAACATATTCTAAACCTAGTAATTCCCGAATGAGTAAGAAAAAAATGTAGTAACAATGTTTTATTTTTATTATCAAAAGTTCTGTGAAATAAAAACACGGTAATTCAATATTATTTAAAACGGCAGTGCGTGAGAACTTTGTTTGAGTTTGAACTGGTTCACTCATAGTCAGATAATCCATTCCTGGTTCCAAGCTTCCGATTAAAAGACTTAAAATAAATCAGTGTTTACCTCGTATTATATATTCAACGTAAATTTTAGTAGCCTTTTAAAGCTATCAAATTATCAGACTGATTTATGAAGCCTATAATATTACATGGCACGACGGTTTCGTTCTGTTCTGAATGTAACGTAAGAATATAATAGTACCTAAATGGTATGGCTAATACTAGAGTAAGAAATCTATATTTGCGATGCTATTTTGTGTTTATACTATAGAATTTGCACTCATACAGTGACTACTACTTTCTAAAGTTATTTATAATACTCCAGACATAAAATTGGGTTGCTGAGAATAGTCAAAGTCATAATAATGTTTTTGCATATTTTAGTTTCCCGTAAGAAAAATCAGTTAAGCAATTCGTTGGCCCGCATAACCTTTTTAATCCATGTCACATAATTCGGCACTTTGGCATAGATCCCATACTTTCCTTTTCGTCCACATTCATCTCCGAAACTTGTTACACCGAAAATTGTCCATCTATTAATAACGAAAAATTTCAGACTTCTTAGGTCATGACAGTCGTCAAACATCACATACATCAGTCCGATGAGCGTGTTTATAAAAAATAGCTATCCATAACGATCACATTGTTTCAATCTACTAAAATTGGTTTAGGTTGGTGTTGCTACATGTAGCAGTGCTACAGATTTAACTAAAATAATGACAGGATTATCTTAACACAATACAATAATGCATCCATGCGGTTAACGACCACACGAATATAGGTTATATAGGTTATAGAATATTAAACAGAATGTAAACTCTTGGCTGCAATTACCTGCCTTCAGATGTGCACAAAATTGGACCTAAAGTTTCAAAAATTTCAATCATTAAAAATGGGGAAATGAAAAAATAATGCAAATAAATTGTAAATTACCTCCGCTATCTCCAGCACAGGAGTCAACTAAAATCAAGCAAGCATATAAAAATCGTCTTTAAATATCTATACATTTCCGTACTTAATTTGCTAAACAACAAATTAAGTTTACCTGTGCCTCCTTTGTATCCAGCACAAAACATGTTATGAGTGATATCGTAAGGTCCATAAGCTCTGCGGCATTCCATGGTTCCGACTAATGGAACCTGCATTAATTACAAACAAATTGAGAATCAATATAATATACTATTGGTCATAGTCATAATAAGTTGGTTAGTAATGTTTTACCAACCCTCCCTTCATGCAAAACCGTTGTGCCGAATACATGAGAATGTCCCTCTTTTCCCCACCCCAAAATTGTGCAGAGAGTATCAGGACTCGGAAGACTTTGAAATTCTTGAGGCAAACAAGCAAGTCCAGCTTCGGTGGGAACCGGTTCTGGTAAAAGTAGCAGTGCTATGTCATTGTCCACAGTTTCTGGGTCAAAATCAGGATGAATGAATGCAGCATCAACCTGAGTGGTAAATTAAACAATGGTTAGATGTGGTTCTTAAGAACAGATTAAAGTATTAACGATTAGGAGCACATCACTCAGTTTACGATTTTTGACTGATGCCATACAATCTGAAATTACAGTATGATTTATTTGTATTTAGGAAATATATAAATCTGGTGACAGATTAGTAATTATTTCACTGGAGAGAGGATCTATGTCCCTAAAAAAAAATTTTTGTTTCACTTGAAAACAATTGTTGTGAATTGTGAACTAAATATAAGAACAACTTGAGTGTGTGTATGTGCATGTGTTTGTATTGGCACAGAGCCTTTACTCTCAACTCAACAAATGTGCTATTTTATTTACACTCGTTAGGTACGCTTTATGCTTCCCGTCTCAAGTTTATTATGTACTTCGGTCTGAAAGTGAATTTTATGAGTTTATGACGAATTCAAGAGCGTTTTATGCGAGTAGAGTGTGTTAAACTTTAAACTGAACAAATGTAGAGTGTTAAGTCACTGTCTGTAATTTAGACATTAGATAGAATTTTGCGGTATATTTTGCTAGGTTCACTGTATGAAAGCATTATTAGGTGTACTACATTTTTTGCAAATTCGCTAATCTATAAATAAAGCAATATTAATCATAAAATCATGGGTTTGGCCATTATAGACAGTTTCAGTAATTTATGTTTCACCTTATAATGTCTTTCCGTTCCATCATTTCTATGCAAATGGTGTTCTCCGATTGTCACGAAAATCCGACGACGTATGCAATGTGCAGAAGTGAGAACCCACCTTGGTGATATTAAAGTCCCTCCACAAAAGGCTTCCTGTTGCATCATTCGTTCTTTAATTCATTCCAAGTAGATTTCTTTAACAATTTCTTTAATCATGTTACCTGATTTCTGTTCAGAATGGCTACTTGCCATGGCCAACGTCCTTTCTTGGCTTCACTTCCTCCCAAAATTCTTAGGGCGATCCCGTTACGATTTCGCTCAGTAATTCGAGCAATACCACAGGTTGGTCGAGTTTGGTTTGTATTCCTATTTGACCCGCGACCATTTACAGGAAGTGGACTAAAAAGCTCATTTGAGGGATCCTCCGAATTCGAATGTGATTTATCTTGTGTGAATGTCGTATGATTCCGCCTTGATAAATTCCTGTTCGGTCGGCTATATGAAGTTCTTCTGCTTGGTTGTAGACTGAATTCGGTTAATGGATTGATTGACGGTAGTGACGACGGAGGACTCACTTTGGGAAGGCTTGAATGTACCATAGACAACTCATTTCCTACAAAATTTACCCCATGTTCACATTTGTGCATGAAAAAATTCCTTTCTATGTATTTAAAGTGTGGGACGAAATTTAACATATACCTAAGTGCATTCGTGTAAATCATGTACAGCCATGTAATGATTTACATGTAAGGATTAGCGTGTTACATACATTCCCAAACGAAAGAGAAATATTTCACTTTCACACGCCACATTTGTATCCATAATATGCAGCGGGATAAAGTGAGAATGTTTACATTTAAAATTAAATGTGATATGACTTATGTGGAAAATAAATCAAAGTGACATGATGAAGTTTCCTCTTTAAGAAAATATGACAGTAAGGAATGCACTATCGGTTAGCTGGCAATGAGAATTTGTGAACAACTAGATTATGACCCCCACTCACTTTCATGTGAACCAGACCCGATGTTATTGTAGTAGTCTGTGTCTGGCTGGTCGAAATAGTCCGAATCGTCTGCCGCAAGAAAATCTCGTCTGTTATTCTGAAAAATAAATTCACAGTGGGTTCCACGATGATAGCAGAATGCTTCTTCATGAACAATCGTATCGGAGCAAATAATTGGAAATCGACATGCCCTGTTTGTCAAATAGTTTCAATTCTTTAATCAAAATTCTTTGCATCCTTTGTCCTTAAGAAAGTTTATTAAGAAATTACATATTTTAAAAATATCTCACCTGTATCGTTTTGTAGTGCAATGTCTTGTACATGGAGCCCATCGTGTCCAACGACTGTAAAGAAACGAATCCATATCTAAGAGAACACTAGGCGGTGTAAACGATCGTATGGATTTACATCGAGCTCCATTACAAATCTAAAAAATCACACCACCACAACATTAATATGTTAAAAAATTTCACTTCTGAAAGACAATATTTTCCGATTTGCTGTTAAACATGATTACAAACATGAAGAAATGAAAGATCAGATTGAAGATCAATATTTACTTACGCAGCTACACAAACACATGATATTATTATATAATAATAAACCTTTTAAGTATAATATAAGCCAATGCCAAATTCCAATTATAGGTATCTATCCAAGTATCAATCTATATTAAAACTTTAGAACACAAACCTTGCGTAAATATTAAAGCATAAACATTTACAGCATGAATGCGATAATGGACGTCTTTTCCTTTTATTTCATATTTTGAAGATGAAATTACAGGCAAATTAAATTAAACTGTCATTGTATGGAATGGTTGGATAATAATCAATCATTAATGAGAAACTTTAAAATACATATTGGTGTGTTCTGTGTTGCATGTTGGGTTAGTTTAACGAGAAACTCTTGGTGCATTAATTAGGGCGGTGTAGAGAATCAATTTAAGTTTCGCGCTCTTCTACACTACTCTATGTACTGTATAGAACTTGTAAAAGTTAAACGCAAGGTACCCCAATGTACATACAGAAATTGACATAGAAAGTATAAGTATTAGTTTTAAGACCTAAATTTTTAGTGTGGTCAGCGTGGCCC
>JAQFYB010001414.1:0-32788 GCA_034694085.1 Pogonognathellus longicornis | reverse complement strand
TACTCATAACCCATACAACTTCCCCCGTTGGGGAGAAAAAGGGAAGAGTTCTACCAATTTAGTTGCCACACTGTACATAATTATAATAATAATGTGCTTGATCATTTACAAATAGCTCTTTAATGCTGTATTTTACAGAATGAAAGTGTATTGCGTATATTGTATGTGTATTAAAGTGTGGAGATTTTTATTATCTACAGGTAGGTGTATGTTACACAATATACGCGTATTTAGTATAAGTAAGTCAAGTAGTCTTGACTAATAATAGTGACGGGATGTCAAGAACTAAAGGTAATTAGGTATGTTATGAGGATATGTATATTGTATGTGTAGATTATGTAAAAGAAGTAGAATTATTTGAGTGAAACCAAGCCAGGCCGATCGGAATGGTTGCAATAGAACGTGTTTAATAGCGTCTCAAGTATTTGAGTGAAGCTGTGAGAGTCTCTCGACTCTGTTGCTCGGCGAGAGCGAGACAGAAAGAAAGAGGAATGAAGGTTACACGTTTAAAATATGTCAGCAAATAAGCCAGAGAGCAACTCTTGCGTTCGTATTTCTATTTATTTGCATCATACAACAGACACAACATAACAACAGAAAACAACGGGAGAATAAAACACTACGAAGAAAGCAAATGAAATTATACGGGACGGATGATTGGGTCCGCGGTTGGACGCATCGGTTCGTCGTGTATCTAAAATTAATTCAGCGTGACGGGGATTTTTTGTTTTTGTAGAGTAATAGCACTTTGTACTTTATTGTCTACAATTTACATTACTTACTTGTCTCTCCTACGTAGAAACACATACAAACTTATAAAATGTATGTACATATGCATCAACAATACACTAATATTAGTATTAGCATTGCCTATGTATTCCTATATATACTTTTGTTGAAAAAACAAGCGATAAAGTATAGGAAGAGAGTCGGAGTCACCACCAGGATCATGGAGCCAGGCAGACCCTAGGTCGGAGAGAGGAAAGAACTGTGTCAATTGGCTATTGAAGTACATAAGTACATTGTACACGTCTTTATGTATGGACTTTACTCTTAATTTCAATGTATATTACTACTACGAGCAGTAGGTTTGTTTGGCCTGGTTGGTTTTTTATTATATGTGCACCACGGAACAGAACAACGCTGTTTTTTATATTCCTTCGGGTATTTCTCTGTCTACCCAAAAGTCAAGTGTTCCATCCTCTTTTGATTCTCATCAGAGAAAAGTGTGTGTGAATGCATGACAATTTATACAAATAAGCAGCCCTACACACAAAACCAACCAATATTTTAAATAATGTTGCTAATGCGAGTATAAAGACTGTTGAGTGAGACTTTTCTTTGCATTTGGGATTTATATCGAAATCTAAGTATGCATATCACACAGCAAACACAACAGCTTCAATCGGAAATTCTATATAGGAGGAAATTGTTGTTGTTGTGTTACACAGTACATTATTATGAGACTCTTTTATGTACTTCGATATATACCAGCACCATACCACTCAAATTCATCGTATCTTTCTGAGTTTACAGCTACACTCTTCGTTTACAACAGTCGAGTCGTCAAGAAGACTCAAGACTGCAGAAGACAGACAGAAACAGCAAAAGATCTCTTTGCAGTGCATGCATGTGAATCTGTGCAAAAATATAAAGGAAAGCCGTAGGGTGCTCATCCTGGTGCTCAACACAATTCTACATACAGTATACACTAAACTACATTATAATATTACACTGTATACTATTTAGTACTAGCTATAGACTTATGTTGAAAATTATAACAATATTATGCAAATGTATGTATGTGTACACTGTACACAATACTAAATACAAGGATAGGGTTAAGTTTTGCTAGTAAACGAGGGGAAGGCCGTAGCACAGTATTATTACTACTCCTATCTGTATACTACTGTTATTTAGTTATTGTGTACAATAGGAGCTACGTATGTATGAGTGTATATAATACTGTATTTAATACATTGGTTTGAGTTTAGCGTGAAATAAGAACTGCTAGTGGTTTTGTTTTGATGGTTAGTGTTAGAAAGATATAGTTGTATGTGTGGAGACAGTAGAAGTACATTAGTAGTGTTTGGTTTTATAGTAGAAGAGAATGTGCTTTGTGATGTGAGTCTATAAATAGGATGTTGGGTCGACTGAGCTCTTCTTTTCTTTTCATTTCATCATGTCTATTAAGTTCTCGCACATACAAATACATAAGTACACACATAACGTACACAAGCCAAGCACAAGACACAAGACACAACCACAAGACACAACAAAACATACATACAACTAAACGTAGTCACAAGAAAGACTCAATATCTATATACAATACACACAACAATACCGAGAGAAAGAGTCAGAGAGACAGAGAGTGTGGTTAAGTGACACTCTTATTGTGCTTAACTCATGAAGACAATACAAAATACTAATCCATCCATTTCCATTGCATTGCTAAATGTAAAAGATACTAGTGTATATAATGAACATTGAATCGACGAACAAAATAACCAAGACTGTTCTGTGCACTTTGTTTTGGGCAGAGTTAGAGTCAGAGTCTCAGGAGTACTACATAGATGTATTCCACGAGCGTCTATAGTTCTAATCCTCCAATCAAACAATAATACATGGTTGGAGAATTCTGTGAAGCTGAACACATGTACATGTACACACAGATATTCTAGACACTCGTAAAATAACCATACAGGAAAAATACAATAGCTCGAGAGAGAGACACTAAAGTAAAGCACACACAATCACATAAAAGTATTAACAGCAGCATGAACATGACAGATCCGAATCACACACATAGAATGGCAATGGGAAATAAATGCAAAAAACACACGGTATATATAGTAATACACTTTTAGCTTTTGGCTGAGGTATATGTACATATTATTATCAACATGTACTTACATAAATACATTCAAATGTAATGGCAACACCTATACAGTACAGAATTTTCTATTAGAGTAGTTATTTACATGTAATGTTCTCATACAGATACAACGGAGACAAAAAATCCAAAGCTTTTTTAGATTGTGGACTTTGTTTTGACGTGTTTCGCTGAAAAGAGTTGGAATTGAGAGGAAGAAGGTATGAGAGTGTGTTGTGTAGAGCGAAATACACTCGAGTCGTATTTATTAGTGAAAAAAGTGTAAAAAATGATCTTACCAGGACCCAAGCCCTCCATCCTGAAATATGATCGTGTCTCCTCTCCCTAATACATTAACGACGAACTGTTTTGTCGTCACGTCACCCGCCCCAGTGCAGTGCAATGGTCTTGTCTTGTCTGCTTGGCCCTGAATTGGCTTGGTCTTCGTCTCCGAAAACAACTTCTCCGCTTTTTTGCTTTTGCTTGGAGCTTGGGTTGCCTTATGCCTCGTCTTATAGAACAGCTTCTTGGCTTGAGGCTCAAATTGAATGGTTGAGAACAATTCAGCACATGTACTCAGCTTCAGCTTATAATAATATTTACCTATCTAATTAACACTGCAACACTTTAATTTAATTATTAATGCCGGGCAGCACGAGGAGGATCAGAAGAATCTTGTAGTGTAGCACTGGGTGTAATAAAGGAGTAGGGAGCAATAATATTATTATCGCGTGTAATCTCCCGTTGTTCCAGTTGTTTTGTTGACGGATTATATTTATTACGGAGCTCTATGGTTTACACCACGGTTCACAGTCAAAGTTCATTTGGATAATAGTATGAGTGCTGCTATTATAATATGAGATGGATGTAATAAACTTTCTTTTCTGCTTGGATGACTGCGGGTGCGGGTAATGAGATGACGGCTGTTATTATTACCGGGCGATGCAGAAAAGACGTGTTGAGATTTTAGTAGGAGATATTTATTCAGATGCACATGAGTGAAATGACGATGACGATAAGGAGGATGATGAGACCAGATATATTTGTAAGAGACGAAACATCAGACCACGAGACAGAGACACCTAAAGAAAGCACCTGAAAGTTTATACGCATTCTAACAAACATATTTGAACTCTTCTATCAGGGTTCATACATTCATTTTCCAAGCAAAAATGCAAATATCCGAGATAATGGTAAAATACTCAAACTTTCTCCTTGGGCAAAAATTGAAGGAGTTACAGCATTTTTTAATTCAATGTTAAATGTGATCTAAACTGCGTTTCCGGGTTAGATTAAAGTTTTCAATTTTTCATGGACTTAATTAAGAATAGCTATTTTTTGCATTGATTTGTTTTATTTTATCATAACTTGAAAACATTTTTCACTTTTTACACTTTCTCCGAAGTGCAAAAATACTTGAAGGTAGTTTTTCAAAAAAATGTTGCCTGCACATTTATAGTTCTGGGTTGGAATATTTTTGTAATCATGGACATCAAAAATTGTCTTCCTACTTTTCTATTTTTCCATTTTTTGTGTTGCGAGCGAAACCGTGATGGTTTGCTCGAGGAATACCCAGTGAAGTTAAGTCAAGGAAGCGACGGCATTATGTTGTTTAGGTATCTTAATGTGTTTAATGTGTCTAGCGTAGTCACACAATCAGTAGTGTAACACTGTAAGCCTGCCAAAGTGCCAAGCCAAACCAAGCCAACTTTGATCATTAGCCGACAGTGACAGAGAATTGTCACACTAAAATATTAGTAGAGCTACTGACCCATTTTAAACTACTTGCTACACTGAGTATCTATACACACCGATTGAAAATAATCTCTCTACAAAGAAACAAAAACTTTGTTTCACTTGTGCGTGTTTCTTCAACTAAGCTATAAACTCTCATCTCTTATAAAACTAGTCATTCTTCTTTAATACTGTGGTGAATACTTATTTTCATTATTTTCCACAATACACTTTTTTACAATGTACTCTGTACAACGACCTTCAAGTATGAAGGCGATTTGCATGTATTTCTAAAATTTTCTGGGAGGCTAAGGCTTATTTTTGCATCTTATTGCGCTTTTATTGTCAAAATCTAGGAAATTGGCGAGATTCAATGCTAATAGTCTTATAAATAAATGCAATTACACATATCCATCCACGCTTTACATTACAACACGTTAGACAAACCTATACTAAAATACACAATATAAATTGCATACACAGAACCAATAAGAAATACTCTCGTGTATAAACATGCTCAAAAACTTTGCCATTAACAAGTACTTTAAATTAAAGACAATCAGAAATAACGACAAAATAAATCAACCTTCTTTCTATATTATGTATATTCAAGAAAAATCTTCACAAGCATTTTGAAACTTTCAACTACAATTTTTTAACTAACAACCAACAAGTTGAATTAAAAATCAATGTATCACTTGAAAAATTAAGCCCAATTTCAATTATGTAGCTACTGTATTCTTACGTGATTTATTTTTTAAATTTTGATAATTTAGTTGCAATAAATTTCCAGTGTTAAACATTTATTAATGTGTATATAGCGTATACCTATGCCCTATGGCTATATGGAACCATTTTATTTTGATAAAAATATTAGAGTGTGCTTTCAAATGTAGAATCTGTAAAGTTATTCTGTACACAGTTATTATGTACAGTTCTGTATAGTTATTAGCACATAGGCTAAAAGAGTGTGTTTAAAAAGAGGAAACCCAATTTAGTGTTGATGAAGCGTTTAAATCTTATCACTTTTTCACTTGGCTTGCGGTGTGGCTTGCAAAAAGACTTTGCTTATCTCAATTATCTCTTGTTACTTAAATTGTCCTGTCCTGTCGTGTCCCATTCAAATAATCAACTACACTTTGACTTGCCATTAAATCAATCCAAACTCATTCCCAAATCCAATGATTTCAACTGCGGTCGTGCAGTTCTTTTAGTGCATTCATCCGACACAGCCAGTCACTTTACTTTAACAGTTCGATTCGAGTCCCCCATAAAAAACTTTCACTTGCCTTTCTACATTTTCACTTGTTGCTTTCTACATTTGCTATGTGCGTGTCTTTCTAGTATTTCTTTAAGACGATACAACAGAGATGCATTTAAAATACATAAGAAATTGAAGCAGACAGACTGCAGAAATATAGCTCAAGTTCTAAGTACTTGTACAAAAAATTCCTTTCCATCCATTTGTTTTTCTTTTGAATTTATGGTTTTAACACTCCAACTAAAAATAAACGGGTAATGCCTACTCCAGTTCAATAATAGACCACAACTCGGATAGCTTGATGCGTTCATACACTTTGTAACAGTAAAGAAAAATAATGTAAAAATGTATACAAAAATATAAATTAATTGAGCTTATAATTTTTCGCAAAGTACATGTACATTAACTTTGTACTTTGTAAACAGATATTGCATGTATACAGACAAATGTACTTTGTAAACAGATATTGCATTTATACAGACAAATGTACTTTGCAAACACAATCAAACAATTCTCAAGTCAAAAACATGAAATTGTACACGAAGTATAGAGAAAAAAATACAAATAAATGTACGCGTAAAAAAATGAAGTAAATCCCAGCTATTTAAAAAAACTTAAAAATTGCGAAAAAGAGGAAAATATCTTTAAAATCTCATTCGTTTTGTTGTTCGAAGGATAAGTAATTGTAAATTTTTGTGTACTGTTTAATGTGAAAGACGAAAGAGTGTGTGAGTGATAAAGGTCGTTACAGAGATAAACGTATTATTGGTCCCAAGATTAAGAAGCATAATATTATTTCTGCTATTTAAGATGTGCAAGGTATAGAGATATAAGTATAGGTTGTACAAGTGTAGTATAAAGGAACGCAACGTGACTAACGAAGGGAGGAAATTAAATCAAGATTATGTGGTATTGGGGAAAATGCTGGTGAGTGCCGAGGAAATTGCCATCTGCAAAATGACATTGACCTACATGTTATGGTAGCCAATTGTCAACTTCTTCATCACAAAACAATCGTTTTCGTTTTGCTCAGTCAACTAAGGAAAGGCTGGCTGTGCTAATAAATGGAATCAAAATAGGACTGCTTTATTCCTTGTCTAATTGCTAAGAACAACAAGTATTTAATAGTAAAAGTCTATAGCCCATCTATAGCTACTCACACACACTCCTTGCTCATCCTGAGACAAAGACTCAATGAACACGCGTATACTTATACCTATGTAATAAAATAGTTGGGTAATAGGTATAATAGTTTTAAAGAGAGAATGACATGTGCACCCGTCTTAGAAAGAGACAGAGAGCTTTGTTCGGGAATTTTGTTAATAAAAATGTAATAAAACTATTATAGTAGAAGTTGGTTGGTAGTTGGCGTGATTTTTTGCAAGGCTACATTATATATACAACATCAGCCAGACGGGTTTTGCTTCGCTTCACTTGAGTTGACTTGACTTGAAGTTTTAATTTAACAATTGCTAATGCTAATGCAATTCGGATCATTTCCTAAACAATTGTAACAGAACACTTACAATACGGTTCTAATTTCAAAAAAAATCACTTTGACTTTGAAAAACATTTATTTACTAGATAGACGATCCATCTGCGGAAAGTAAAAATAAACAGAGAGATATAAAAAAATAGAGCAATAATATTTTATGTGTAAAACGTGAGCAAAAATATTAGTCACAAAACTGGTGGAGATTTGAAAAGTATATGGTATAAAATTGTCATTTGAATGAAGTCAGCATTATTTTAATTTTAATACTGAAGGACGAATGTTTGTTTCTGAGTATTCAATGCAATGATCTCTGTGTGAAGTACCTAACTAACATTCTCTAGAAAGTTTATAAAAGCCAACACTTTATGTTTAAAAATATAGTTTTATGTCGAAGAACAAAAAATTCTGGGAGTTAAATCGACAATGCCTGTCTGTAGGAAATAATGTGTGTTAATGTCTAAAGTTCAGCTTTTAGCACATTACTTAAGCACATACATAGATTTACTATTTTAGTAGTTTAGGATCTATACAGTATGAAAACGGGAGATATAACTGGATTAACGTTTGTTTGACACTCACCAGTAGTCACCACTCACAGTACGCGATATAAAACCGGAGGTTACCTCATGCACAAAACACGATGAGGATGAACACACGGGAAATGACTAAAAAACGGAGATTACACTCAGAACTCAAGTGGTAGGTAACTCCAGTGTGTGTACTCCACTCTCACCACCCACTACGTCCTAAATCCACTGTTCTTAAAATATAATATAAATTACTAATCGAAATAAGTGGACAAGTTGTCATCGAACAAAAAATCGGTTCTGTTTTTCTTTGCCACACTCGTATTTAGATTACACACATGAATTTCCAAGACTCAGATGAAAGAGTAAGATGAATGCGTGTAGCTAAGTACTAGCACAATAATCCCATGAGGACATGGCGATCCAAGGTTTACTCACGTATATAACTTGCTTTTTTCTTGCTTTCTTGTGTAAACACACTTGACTTTTCAATACATAAATCTTGCAAAAGTGCACGAAAAATATGGGAAACCCATCAAGGTTGAAGGTGACATATTTGCAAACTCTTATAAACAAAAAGGTCTCTTTTACTCCCAGAACAACAATAATATAATACAGCAGATTTTTGTACTAAGAAAAACTTTCAACTGTTTGATTATTATTTTAACATTGATTTTTTTTATAAAAATGTGTCAGTGGAATCCCAGACGAGGTGTGCGCTTAGTAAGTGTAGTTTGTGTAGAGAGATATGTATGTCGTGACGTTTCATTTTCTTGAAAAAAAGACAAAAAACAGTCACCCACAAAACTTAAACTACTATAGAGCACTACACTATAGATACTGTGTTGAGAAACTAACACATTTTTTACAGACACTCTTTACATACTAGACATTTTCAATATCATGGTATACAAAATTATATTTGTATGTATTTAATTTTTATTCTATTTCATTGTTGAAAAAGTTTTCTGACTCCATGCACTTGTGGCCACTTACACACAGACAGATGCACTCAGACGGCGAATCAGCTGCGATCTAATTCCATCTTAGACAATTTCTTGATGAACACACTTGAAACTTCTTGCAGACACTTCAAAAACACAGTTCACCTGCAGAAAAACTCGGATTCACTAAGAATTCACGGAGAATATACCAAAAATCTCGAATACACTAATAAATGCACAATAATATTGAGAATGAACCGTAATAAAATAATTGTGTCCCTGCTCTACTACTAGCAAATTCTTCTACACAGCTAAAAACCTGTTGTTGGCTAAAGTAGGACGATACGGGAATTCGGTTTTGTTGTAAAAGACACCAAGAAACAGCTAAAGAGCAACAAATGAATAAGATCAACCAGAAGATCAATTCAATGCAATTCCGTAGCGTGTATCTCTCTGTATGTAGCACTGTGTATGTGTAGTTTCTTGGTAGTAGTACTAGTTTACTCTTTCTTCTACTAGTACTAGTACCATTATCATTTAACCCGCATGTATTCCATTGTCTGACATTGTATATGGTAATGGTTTGGTTTACTTTAATTCTCTCTCTCTATACTACAACCCTACTAACTCCCCAAAACCATATACTTCTACTACACACACAGTCTATTATACACTGCTACAATTAACCACGACCAAAAAACTAACTAGTAGCACTAGCAACTATATCTTCTTCTAGTTCTCCTAATACTTCTAATACCCTTCCTGCAGTATTCAGTATTTCTATTATGTCTTTCAGTATTATCTTAACACAAACCCTCTATGCTTTTCTAAAAGCTCGCTGTTCTACAACTACTTTGTTTTCCAATTTCTGCTGTGTTTTGTTTAGTCGCTTTTGTATTTAACTCAACACACAAATGACTTAGTCTCTTCCCTATAATATACTTATACTCATAGAAAATATAAACTTTGTGTATTTACATACACATAATACACATAACTATAACGTTATTGCAGATTCCCACTCTGTATGTGTACCATATATCCTTTACACCACTATGATGTGTAACACACAAGTAAATCGTGTGCAGACATTATTGCAAACTGTAGATATACATTTGTACACGAAGTATATTGAGATGTGCACTTTATATGATGATGAGGAAACGTGTTAGTTGGCCACATTCCGTCGTCTTGGTCTTCTTCCTCGTCTTTAAGTGTTCTTTCTTTACTTTTCACATATTCTACACTACAAATACTCTTTTCGAGAAGACGAGTCTGCTTGTGTGTACATACAATACACTCATGTGCAATTTCCACTAGTATGACTGAATGTGTGTATGAATCTGGAAGTCAAATCGTCTATAGGATATTATACAGTGCTAGTAAGTATGTAGTAGGTACTAACTAAGTCTAGCTAGGTACTTGGTTGTATTGTGGTAGGTACTATATGTGTAGTTTTAGTACACTGTGTATATAGCAGACTAATGTGTATGTTGTATCTGTATGGAACTGCTTTTTTGGTTGTGTTTGGTTGGAGGAAGATCATGAAGATGTATTTGATGTGTATAATGTAGTCTATGTATGTGTAATGTGTATGTGTGTGTGTAGTTTAGTAGGAGAAGAGCTTAGGGTTTGGTTTGGGTTCGCTGGTGTGGTGACAAGTATTAGTTGACTCTGTAGAGAGGTGAACAAGTGAACACAATGGTAATTCTGTGTCAAGACATAGACAGCTTTCTTTATTCTCCCAAACAGATTCGACTGGTATGGTATGGTGTGCTGCTGGTAGATAATACTAGCTGCACTCCACACACACTACAATTACAAATACACTACCAGTTGAAAGTGCAAGTCAGTTCACAACTTGACTTTTATAAAGTCGACGAGTCACACAGTCAAGTCAAGTCATTTCAGTCGTCGCAACCAAAACCAACCGCACACTACTGCTACTACACTGTATATGTTCCAGTATACAATTCTATGAACTCTCCACACTTGTGTAACTCTAATAGTGTGGTGCTATGGTTTTGGTATGGTGTGTGTATGTATTAAATGTAGTTCACTGCCCGAACAAAACTGTGTATGTATGCAGTAATGTAGCTAATAACATTACATAGGTATATATAACTTATTTGCACTACATTAGCCGAAATACTGAATAACGCTCTTAAAAAGCCAAGCTATCTCTAACACACATTATACTAGAAGAAATCTTCACATAACTATATACCTAGGTTTATAAAATATACACATTTGTGAAATACATGTGCAATGCATGTAGGTAGATGTGTAATGTGTATGTACATTACTAGTAGTTGAGATTTTATATGGAGCAAGTACAGTGTACAGTATGATCACGATGATGATGATCATCACAGTTAAGTTCTACGAGTATCGTTGTCGTTACTTAGTTAATTCATGCATCTGACGAAGAAAATACATAATAATATATTAGGTATATATTAAATATATATTTACACCCTGGTAGCACAGATATATAATCTTGTGCATAGTGTTTGTATTTACATGGAGGAAGTATCTGTACATTTTAGATGTATAGGAAAGGAAATCGGGAGAAGGAGAGTATAAGCCATTACCGCAGCAGGAGTACAAGTTACAAGTAGGAGAGTGTGGAGCTAGAGAGTGAAATGAAAGCTGTTGGTTGAGACTGTAGACCAGATTACTTAGAAATGCTCATCGGAAGAAGGCGATGTGGTGGATGTGTATGAGTATTGAGTAGCATGGAGTACTAGTGTATGTATAATGTAGTTGTGTGGATGAAGAAGAGATAAAGAGCGAGAGAGAGAATAAAAAAGTATGCAAAAACTTTCGTGTAAAGCCCAAGGAGCAGTGAGCAGGTTATGGAGGTTTGCCAATTATTCCCATGCCTACTTACAAATAAGAGACAACCATATGCACGTATTAGTAACAGGAGGGCACGCAGAAATAACTTCAGCCGAGGAGCACCAGCATTATTAGTCTCTTACGAAACAGCAGCCCAGACATTTCTCGATTGAATTGCGAACAAAACCGACAGGACAGCAATACAAATGCTGTAGTCTCACAGTTGACTTGCATGTTGCGGCTACAGTACACAACACACGGGAGTTTTTTAACCGGAGGAGGGAGAGAACAGAACAGCACCACCGGACGACGACTCGAAAGAAAGTCTGACGACTGTTTCTTGAATAAGATGAGATTTCTTGGTGGAATTATTAGTTTTTGCATGGATGGGATGTGTACTTACCAAAGGTATGCATGTCGTGGATCGCATGTGAATGTGTATGGGTGAACTACTAGATGTGTAGGTATGTATGTGAATGTGAGTCGGGTATTATATGTGTACCATGTGGGCAAAGAGAAAATAAGCCACGATATTCTTCGCATACATACCTACGTGAAAAAACTCGGCTCAAACACATTGCATAATACTTTTAATATGTTTTAATGCTCACAGCATGCTATACGTGCTATATATATGTACTTAGGTAGGTATGTCGTATGTAGTATGTGTTTAGGTACCAGGATTTGTTAATGGTGCAAATATTACTTACATAGTAGGTACACAGACACAGTCTGAACAAGAACGTCAATAGTCCTCTTCTTTGCTCCTTCAATGAAACTGCTACATATTTACTTGTATAATACTTACCTTCAGCTATGCTGATACAATGTACCAAACCAAAACACATTAGGCGAAATTAAGACAAAGCTTATTTTGTTTCTTCTGAATAGTTCTATCTTGCAAACATGTACATTTATTTCATCCTGTTCACAAAAACCATTCAAATAAGTCCGTTTCGGTTCGTTGACATAACTGAATGCTTTTCCTGTAGTACAAATGTAAGAAACTGAAAATTAGCAAGCAATGTACAGTACAAATATTTTTATTGAACTTTTTATTGATATGCCTATATACATATTGAAAATAACAGGTATTAAAGAGTCAGCATTAGGTATTAGGTAGGTCCCTTCGTCAGAATAAATTATTTTCTTGTTGACTGACCGAATTCAAGTTTTAAATGAAATAGTGCTAGTCATATCACTGTCACATTCACTTACAAATAAATGGACTGATCAAATGATTGCAGCCCATTTGGGTTGTTTAGTTTGTTCATGATGTTTATGTTTGGCTATGGTATTTAATTTACATGCATCTAGGTATTAAAAAAAGACCGTCTCGACTATTATTCCTAAATTCCTAATGGTATTTATACTACATCAACAATATTACCCGGAAAGATTGATGACTGTTGAATATTAAATGATTCACAGTAATAGAAAATGAATGTGTCATAACACAGATTTAATAATAGTGTTCAACATCCGATGCAAAAGCTTTTATTAAACAAGTTGATTTTTTTTCTGTATTTTGTATTATTATTTTAATTTCAACTTTTGAAAAAGGTGAATTTAAAGTAAATACCTAGGCATTTCATGTATAATTTTGTAAAATCAAGCATTTATCTATTATACATGGAACTTGTATAATAATATTATATAGTCACGTTCATGATTCAACTGCAACTGTATACCTAGGTATGCCTAGGTGTTCTATACAATTTCATAAAGTTAATTTAAAAAATGTTTGAACTCACTTCAGAATCAACTTCCAACCAAGTTAGTCGACAATTACTTAACAAACACTGAAAGATAATTTGTTTTAAGTACACATAACGAAATACCATATTATATACATTCATACTATTACTCTCTT
Organism: Pogonognathellus longicornis; assembly: GCA_034694085.1. Classification (NCBI taxonomy): domain Eukaryota; kingdom Metazoa; phylum Arthropoda; class Collembola; order Entomobryomorpha; family Tomoceridae; genus Pogonognathellus; species Pogonognathellus longicornis. The sequence continues at coordinate 19,238 of JAQFYB010001414.1, read as the reverse complement.
TGTATTTGACTTTTCTACTAAATACAGATACAATAATAGCTTTATAATTATTAATTATGTTCAATTGATCGTTGAAGTATAGATGATTTGATTGACATGAATTAGCTTAGGTACATATGTATAAACAGTATACTTATTTACACATCAGTTTGGATAAATGGAAGATTGGGGCCAAGCGATTAGAACCGAAACTACGTTGTCCGATATGGCCAAATAGTATGCTATAAATTGTAAATAACTGATAGCCATCAGGTTTCCTACACGCACTCCGAATGGTCTCAAGTATTTAATCTGACGTCGTGTTACGTCATTTCTGGTACCTTCGGATGTCAGGGTTTTGATGTACAGGGAAGAATTTTGGTAAACTTGAGATGCTATGTATCCAAGTAAGAGTGTCGCAGAAAAACAGGACAGTCCGCAAATCGGGAATAAAACGTATGTCGCCCACAGGACATGCCCGTAGAATCGAATCGATGCAACAGCAGTTATCAACATGAAAAGTGCAAAAATTGTTAAAAATAAAGGAAAATAAAATCCGCATATGGAATTGTTGAAGTAGACACTTTCAATGTACAAACTTTGAAATTTTTGTATCTTCCTCTGGATATTTCGTTTATTCCTGTAAATATAAGAAATAATATTGTTTTGCTTCTTTATAATCAAACGATTCAGTTGGTGAGAAATAAATTGCATAAGTACAGATAAAGGCGTGATTTTCTTTTGCAGATTTTTCAGAATGAAAGATATAGCAAAGTATTTCTCCTGGGTGATATAAATACTAATCCAATCCGACTGCTAATTGACCTTTAAAAATACTCCTGGCTGTTATTATAGAGTGTGATTTACCGGAGGTACAATACTATACTTACATGAGAACTTGAAGCCAATGCGATACGTTGTAAGTGTACAAAACCAAATAAAATCCTAAAGACGCTAGTGGACAGAGTAAAGAAAGTTTCGATAGAAATTCGAAAGGAAGAAAGATCAACATTGTCCACCCATTGAGCAGGAATTTGGGCAGAAGGGAGATGATGAAGAACTTATTGCTATAGGATGTCATGAACATTATGGTCATAATGGCCAGAATTGAAAATGTCTGAATTAAACCCGCTGTCAATATTAAATCAAAGATTTTTGTTTTTTTATTAGAAGAAGGCGATTTAGTTTTCATTTTACTGTTTCTGAGACGCTCTGGAAATAAATTCAGTGAAAGAATAAACTATTAGCAATCTTTTGAAAAATTCATTTCTTCAACCAAAATATAGTTAAAGTTTTTTGAAGTAAAAAAGAGAGTTGTAGAATACCTTCGAATTCATTTAATGTGTCTTGCATAATGACTTGATGATAGAATGTTGCCAATTCATGTTTCTTAGAATGGATCACGAAATGCGTTGAGGCAGCAATTAAATAAGCAATAGAAAACTTGAGAAGAAGCAACATTTCTGCATAATTAGTCGATTCAGTTTTTGTTTCATAAATGAAACGGCCGAACAGATAAACGAAGTACCACACACAATGTAAGCCATTAACGCGGCAGAGAATTTGGTCACTTAACTTTAGCTCGCATGAAATTCTTTGTGTCTTGTGGTTCCACCAAATAGGAGAACTTTTGAAGTAGGCTATAATATTTACGAAAGTTCCAAAGGTTTTGATAGTTTTCTGGTCCAACATTTTGAAAACTGTCTAATTAAATGTTTCTAATATTTGTTAAGAGAACTGGGTATATTATATAGTAGGAGTAGGGCTACCTAATAAACATCGATCAATGCGTATTAATCCACCATGAAACATGTAAACAATTCATGAGGATATTTTTTATTTTCATAAACTGGGTAATGCTTACAAAACCACCGGGCCTGAAAGTTGGTAACTTAGAAATCAGACTAATTCTGTTAATACAAATCAAATGAAGCTTTTACTTAGGTTTGTGATATTTCAGCATTCAAAATTGCATCCTTAAATATTAGCAACTGGTTCTTCGTATTGTTTTTATAGCAATAATTACTGTTCTGTAAAGTACATGCATAATAAATAGATGATTGACATGAATTAGCTTAACTATGTATGATCTAGGTAAATCTGTGTATAAACATGCAGCGTGTTTTTATTTACTCATCAATTTGGATAAATGGAAGATTGGGGCCAAGCGATTAGCACCGAAACTAGATTGTCGGATATGGCCAAATAGTACTCTATAAATTTTAAATAACCGATAGCCATCAGGTTTCCTGCACGGACTCCGAATGGTCTCAAGCATTTAATCTGACGTCGTGTTACGTCATTTCTGGTACCTTCGGATGTCAGGGTTTTGATATATAGGGAAGAATGTTGGTAAACTTGAGATGCTATGTATCCACCCAAGAAGGTCACAAAAAAACAGGTTAGTCCGCAAATTGGGAATAAAACGTATGTCGCCCACAGGACATGCCCGTAGAATCGAATCGATGCAACAGCAGTTATCAACATGAAAAGTGCAAAACTTGCTATAAATAACGGAAGATAAAATCCGCATATGGAATTGTGGAAGTAGACACTTTCAATGTACAAACTTTGAAATTTCTGTATCTTCTTCTCTATATTTCGTTGATTCCTGTAAAGAAATATTATTTCAAATCAAACGATTCGGTAAAAATTCATCCAATAAATTGCGAAAGAACAGATACAGGCGTAATTTTCATGAGCAGATTTTTCGGAATGACAAATATCCCAATGTGTTTCTCCTGGATAACATTTAAATACTAATCCAATACGACTGCTAGTTATCCTATGAATAGACTTTGTTATTATAGAGTGTGATATTGAATTCTACAAACCGGAGGTACAATTATATACTTACATGAGAACTTGAAGCCAATGCGATACGTTGTAAGTGTACAAAAGCATGTAAAATCCTACAAAAAACTGTGGAAACAGTAAAGAAAGTTTCGATAGAAATTCGAAAGGAAGAAAGATCAACATTGTCCATCCATTGAGCAGGAATTTGGGCAAAAGGGAGATCATGAAGAACTTACTGCTATAGGATGTCATGAACATTATGGTCATAATGACCAGAAGTGAAAATGCCTGAATTAAACCCACCGTCAATATTAAATCAAAGATTTTTATCTTTTTATTAGACAAGGACGATTCAGTTTTCATTTTACTGTTTCTGATATGCTCTGGAAATAAATTCAGTGAAAGAATATAAACTATTAGCAATCTTTTGAAAAATTCAATTCTTCAAAGTAAAATATAGTTACAGTTTTTTAAAGAAAAAAAAAGCTGTAAACATACCAACATCGTATTCATCTAATGTGTATTGCATTATGATTTGATGATAGAATGTTGCCAATTCACGTTTCTTAAAATGGATTACGAAATGCGTTGAGGCAGCAATTAAATAAGCAATAGAAAACTTGAGAAGAAGCAACATTTCTGCATAATTAGTCGATTCAGTTTTTGTTTCATGAATGAAACGGCCGAACAGATAAACGAAGTAGCATACACAATGTAAGCCATTAACACGGCAGAGAATTTGGTCACTTAACTTTAGCTCGCATGAAATCCTTTGTGTCTTGTGATTCCACCAAATAGGAGAACTTTTGAAATAGGCTATAATATTTACGAAAGTTCCAAAGGTTTTGATCGTTTTTTGGTCCAACATTTTGAAAATTGTCTCATTAAATGTTTCTACCGTTTGTTAAGAGAACTGGGTAAATAGTAGGAGTAGGGCTATAAGCAGATTCACAAGAAGATATTCCCCCAATTGGCTCTATTTCCCTTCTTTTACAATTATTCTCCTTATTTCCCAAAATTCCTATTTCAAATTCCTTCCCCTTTCACTACAATTATTTTCCTTTTCCTCAAAATTCCTTCTTCTCTTTCTAAAATCTGTCTTTCCTATTTCCAAACTATTTCCTTTTCTTCCCTAAACTTCTTTTTCTCCAAATCTATCTTTTTTTCCTATCTCTTTAACTCCATTCCGCAGCTCTACTCACTTTGCCCTCAAAACGCTAATTGCCCGTTTGACTTGATATTCAATCTCATGTCAAACGCTTCGGCTTGGGAAATGTCCCGTTACTTTCTTTGACAATGACATTGTCCAAGAACCTTCAATTCTGTGCGTCCTTCTCTCCGCACCGGATTGGTCATTTTAAACCATCCCATTAAACATGGGATGTCTTTAATTAAATAATTATCTGTAGCATGTCGGTTAGCAAACCGACATACATTATTGTTTCCTTTAAAAGTGTCCCCTAATTTACGTGTAATGTGCTTTTGCACATTATACGTAATCCGCTTATCGTCCTTTGTTGTCCTCTCTCGCTCAATTCGAGAAAAGAATCACTTATATAGCCTTATGGCATGTTTTTTTAACCTGCCCGAAGCATAAAAACGATTATGCTTGCACTAATAACAGTTAATGGCTAAAACGTATTGGATTTTATGTAGGTTTCAATCGGCAGGTAAAAGTCTATGATATTGTGAAACATTTTTAGCATGACTACCTTTACCTATACTACTACAACTTAAATACCTGACAGAAGGTAAGAAATAGAAGGTCACCCTAATCGTCTATTCTATACTTATGACTTACCACAAACCTTAAAACTGTTAAAATGCAACTGTTAAAATGTTAACTGCCCAGTTACTCCTGTTATGCATGTATGGCTACATCTTTAGTATTTGTTTTAAGCAGACTGACATACTGATGACTTTTGAAAAATGAAATTGGAAAGTCTCATTAATTCATTAATTAAAAATGTCACAGCTTGAATGATTTTGAATCGTATATACTTTCATTTAATATTCGTTTTCTCATTTACTGAAACGACTGTTTCATGTAAAATTATTTTTCTATAAGAAAACTCGATTTATCTTAGCTTGACCTTGGCTTGATAATAATTATTCGATAATAATGTATTTTTTGATTAGCAAAATATTATATTATCCTAATAATAACTACTAACTACTACTACTACTAATACTACTAACCCAAAAAATTTAATTCCAAATGAAAAGTTAAAAATAAATTAGTCATTAGTAGGTGCTTCCAATAATTACTAAAATGTTGAAAGACTAAAAATGTAAAACATTTTTTTCATTTTTCATTAAGCTTTATGACCATGATTGGATTACAATAATTACATTGCATAATAAAAGCTGCAACCCGTAATTAAGGGAACTATGGAACTCTACCTTGCCTTGGTTCAACTTTGTTTTATACACACAACACACTATACTACTACAATAATATATCAGACTTAATGAATAACACGTCAAGTTGAGATGGTCATTAGTTGGTAAATCAGTAAAAACCTTCTTGTGACTCATACATTTTTAAAATTACGAACTTACAATATTTTGTTTAATACACTTTAAATGTTCTCAAATCAAAAACTTATGCCTTCGTTAATGATTAATGCATCTAACATTGAAGGTGCAATTTTTTATGAAACCGGGATCAAATTCAAAACGTTGTATGCGCTCAATGACTCAAATGTACCTCATATTATTTGAATTTTGCTCTACCATTAATTAATTTCTGTAAAAAAGCTTGCTGTGCAGACTGTGCACTCCCCCAGCTTACGATCCTGGGTACGTGCCTGGTTGGTACTATGAATTATGAAATGAGAGAATGAGACTTATTATGAGACTGAATTGAATGAAGCATTTCTAGTGTCTCAGTCTCACTTACAAAATCGACGGGACACACACACGGGCAATCAGGATTGAATGAGAATTGTATATTGTATGTATCCGAACCGAATTAGAATCCAGGCTTTTTGAGACGAGAGAGAGAGACGGAGACGGGAGACGGAACGGACTTGGAAAAGCGGATTACTCACAGAGAATTGAATAGCTGAGTAAATGCCACCTACATGTTGCCGTTGACTTTCTCCGTTTTATAAAGAGGCGGGTTCTGGTATTGCGCTGAATATTGAATTCAATCAATTCCTTATGCAACGCGAAACGTGTTGTTGTTGTTAGTGTGTGTTTATAAATTGTATATTTATTTCGGAATTGATTAAATAGGCACAACTGTGCTAGTCTTTTCATCAATTTCTTGCTACCTGGACTCATTCCTTGCTCGTTTTTGAATGATTTTCAATTTTACATTTAGGTAGATCGTCATCATAAGTCATTTTTGTCCTGGGGAAGAGAAATCTTGCAATTTTCGAATTTTAGAAATAACCAGCGTTATCCAACATCCAAAGGTTCTTGCATTTTTTTACCAGGTCACAGGTAACTCCTCCAAAATATGTTTTTAGCGTTTCTTGTTATTAATTTAAGACTGCGTGCTGTTGGTTGATGGTTGTAAAGTTTTCTAATTATTATTTGTGTGTGTAATTAGAGTGTTGTCAAAAACGAGTCCACCGCAATGAATTCCTGTAAAAACTGGCATTGTTGTTGTCATACTATCATTCCGAAGAAACGGCGGGTTGTGATGCAGTATAGACCACCGATAAAAATTTACTTTGAGGAGGATAATTTGGAAATAAATAGGTATGTTTTAACCTACCTAACTGAATTTGCGTGAAAACTAACTAAAGAATTAAAATCCATCATTTAGAGTTCTGATTAGAGATTAGATGAAGTTTTATTTCATTGTTTATGAAATCAGCCGGTTACCCGTCCCGTATAGAATATTTAATACCCTTATTTTACACAATGAGTTGATAACGTCGTAAAAGGCTGTATTGTTTCATTGTTTGTAGATTTTTCAGATTGTATAATTTATGTTTGTCCTTCTGTAAATAAAATGTAGGATAATGACGTTCTTACAGTTTCTAATTAGAAATTGAAAATTAAAATATGCTGTTTAATATCGTAGAAAGGCGCAACCACAGAAGAAGATTATTGAAGAGAAGGATGCAATAAACCAATTCGAAAGTCGGTAAGTCATTTTTGTTGTAGGTATCTAAATTCTATATTATATCAATACTTGTGATTCAGTGCTTCAGTAGACAATATTATGAATACCATATGTATAAAATAGAGTATTAGTTACATTTTACATTGAGGTAGTATGTATTATACTATAATTATTGTAATATACTAAGAAAATATTTCTCAATCTATTTTATTTGCAGTCAAATAAACGGTGCAGATTCAAGTTCTGATCATTCAGAGAATTCTGACTCGGAGTTTAATGAAAGTGCCCAATCTGGAGGAGGTAGTATTACGAACGGAAGTGAGCTTACAGATATTATTCCTAAATCACACGCAGAAACTTCAGAATCGACAACGTCGAAGTAATTTAGAGATAATGTGTTTGAATAGATAATTTATATTAATATTAATATGTACCCCATACACTTACCAATATGCATTTATAATTGCGATTTAGGGAAGAAACAGACCCGCCTTCGGAAACAAAAACTGAATCTGTCTTGGTTGATCAAGCCATAGATGACAAAGATAAAGTATCAAATAATGTTGAAGGTAAGGTTTTCGCTATGAACTCTTACTGTCAAATATTAAATGAATTTTAATCTTTACTTTTGTGAGTAGACATGAGAATATTTATTTTATTAGAAGTCGACGTGATAAAATCAAAGAAAGCTGAGGAATTGAAAACGGATTCTATTAAGGCTGATGTGACTAAAGCAGCCATCACTGTAAATGGAAGTGTGAATGTTGAGAAAAGCGAAAAATCTCCTGCAAAAGAAATTGTTGAATCTGAGGACAAACTTAAAATTGAAGCTAAAGTTGAAATTTCTACTCCTCTACCAAAACCAATACCTGTCCCAGAAATAACCAAAGGAACTAAAAGAGCAATTAGCGAAGTAGTAGTAGTGAAAGACAAAGAACAGCCTTCAACCAGCACTGGAGCTTCAACAGGCAGGTATAACTGTCGAAACCGAGACAAATTCCACAAATGTTTAAAATGCGGCAAAATGTTTTTTCAATTGGATACGTTTGTGCGTCATGAAAAGGAACATTTGCTCGAAGAGACGAAACCATGCCACTGTAACATTTGCAACAGATCCTACGCAAGTCAATCCAGCTTCGCAAGACATCTAAAAACTCATGCCACTTGTACCCAATGTTCCAAAATATTTTCACAGTCCGAAGTTGGGAAAATGTCAGCAGATGGTAACTATTATTGTTCTGAGTGTAAGAAAAACAATGCTTCACCTCATCCTCCTGTTCTTCAGCCTGAAGGACAAATCAAACAAACTGAACCAGTAGTGAAACCATTAAAGATGCCTGGAGAAAATGTGGATACTTTGCCACAGCCGCCGCTGAAAAATGGTGCACCTGTATTTGCTAGGAAAAGTGTTCCCGTATTTATTCCAAGGAAAAACGAACCTGTTGAGCCGCCTGTTAAGAAAGTTAAAACGTTAGGAGGTATTGTAATCAAATGAACCTTTTACTCTTTTATCCAATTATCTTAGATACATTTTCTTTTGTTTATCCTTCATTTTTCTAGTAGTTTCACCCTTTAAATTCATTTTCACTTTTTACTCTCAGTTCTATTAGTTGTACTGTTTGTTGATTTGCATGCCACTTTTGTTGCACTAACATGTATCATATTATGATTAATTTTCGATAATTATTTTTGTGCCAGCCGGATTACAACCCACCGTTGTTAAAAATAGCAGTTCGTTCCTTCGGTGTGGAAAATGTGATAAGCGATTTCCTAACCTTACCACATTAAAAAATCATCAAACTCTTCACACACTTATATAAACTCACAGAATTCAAAATATTACATCGGCTTTTCCATAATAGGATTTAAATCAATTACCAAATTAAATGTTGTAATGTAGATTAATACGGACAATGCAGAATTAATTGTCGAAAAATGCGTTGAGAAAAAGGAAGTTTAAAGAAATTGATTGGTACATGTGTTATTGAATTATATTCAGTTTAGAATTTATATATTATTATGATATTATAATACCTAATTGTAGTGTATAAATAGTATAGTGTTTAGTGTTATAGTATTTACCTTGTATAGGGTATAAAAATTTACAATATTGCAAGAACATCGGATCATGATGATTAATAATCAAGATAATTACTTTGTAAGTTTGTAACATAAAATAAAACTTCATGATGCTATCAAAGTGTATTTTGCACGGAGATACAATGTTATTTTATATGTATTCCCAGTCTACTCTCTGTAGCAATATAGAAATATTATGAAACCAATGCGTAAATTCATTTTCGTTAAAATTATATTTATGGGTATATACTTGATTTCAGACAGCACATTTATTTGTTTTCTGTGAATAGATAGTTTTATGAATGTCAAGTCTTCAATTACTTTCAAATACTATTCGTCTTTCAGGAGACTGAAAATAATCTTAGTACGTCAATCTGTATTTAACAATACATAAAATTAAGTTTTAGAAGACTGATAGATATTTAGTCTATGTACCTTCCTTGCCTACTTTAATAAGGGGACATATTGTATCAACAAGTAACCGAGATATGGAATTCTGACGTTTTTAGTAATAATGCATTCTATTTGTTAAACCAATAGATAGTTCCTTTGTAAACTCTATTTTGGAAAGAGTTGTCATTATATGTTATTGATGTAAAATTAGAAATTGTATTACCATTAATAATATATGTACTGAGAGTAGTGTCAAATATTATCAGTTATTACTAAAATATAGTAACCTTGTACCTCAGTCGTCAGTCATAGTGTACGAGAATATTAATGTTAATAGACATTTTCAGCTAATAATTAATCATGTCGAAATATCAAATCTTTATTTACTTATGAGTTGTAATTTTAGAAAAAATAGGTAAATATTATTGCATTATTATGATAATTATAATTAGTAATGAATCAATGAATAATGATTGAGTTCGTTTCATCCGAAAAGTTTTATATAAATACGCTATTATTTGTACACTTGTGGTACCTTGGTTTATGATTATTATGATTGTATACTTTATATTACTGTATGATCTGAGATTATTTTGGTGATGATGTCTTGCTACAATTGTGTAATAATTAGTTTCAAAGTTTATTTTATGAATAACGAATTAATAATTATGGCTGCCGATAATAATTGTTTGCAAAACGATGAAAACAAAATTCTAGAAATAATTCTGGAATATATGGAAAAACTTGAGTATTTTTGTGTACCTAATATAAACTTTTAACCTCTATAGAAAATCATGTGTAACATAAAGTATAAATACTACTTGATATGCTCTGTTCTTTCGTAAATAGTAAAAGCTTTTAGGCCCTATTCAACATGATTTTGTTATAAGTTTTGAGGGGAATGACTGACTAGGTTGAATAGTTGAATTAGACGCTTCCACATGTAATGATCATGTGTCCATGAAAAGACGCGTTAATTGCTAAAATAGAGGTATTTGTACACTTTATATCGCCTATTTAAAGGTTAAAAATGATATGTAAAATAACTCAATGTAAATAAGGTATTGTGCGAATATTTGTAAGAGTGCTTATAAAAATGCAAGATCATCCCAAAAACCTCCTATTTACTACTTTGCTGTAATAATGCAACTAAAATGAACTACTATTAAAGGCTATTAGAGAGAAAGAGAATAAAGTAAATAGTAAAAAATATATACCTAATAATTGATCTATCTGATAAACTAGAGCATCATTTTTAACACTGACTGGGCTTTGTCAATACATACACATTAATCTGTAATAATAGCGTTTTTATAATTTGTAACCTTATTACTATGTAACAGACTAGGGTTGGTAAGTTAAAGGCGTAAATCAATTATATATAGGCACTGTATTAGGGGGGGGGAATCATTTATTAAGTAACTACATAGATTAGCTGTGCAAAAACTTGATAATTTTTGTATGATTCATGCAGGAGTCTGACTTCAAAAGCATTTGGGCGAATCCTATTCATCGAAACGCTTTTGAAGTGTAACTTTCATCTGTATGATTGAAGGCTTCAGAAATGATTTATAAATTATCAATCTACTCTGACTGAACGAAACAGAATGAACGATGAGCATTGAACCCAAAGTTGGACCCAAAGGTTTCAATTACTTTCTGCACGCATATAGGTAATTTGAGTAGGTACACATAATTGGCAATTAATGTGCTTTTATTAACTAATAATTAACATAATTTGATTGCTATTAGTTTGAGTGTCTCATCAATTGTCAATATCATCCAATATCTCATTAGACTGTCATTGAGAAAGTAATTGAGAGAGACATTTGAAAGGCATCATCACAGAAATCTGTTAGATTTATTTTTGGTCATGCACTATTTACCATTATCAATACCCGTATTCAGCACGACATGCATTCATGGGAAAAGTTTCTGGAATCATGGGAGAACTGGAGAAATCATTAGTTTGTAGTTGAGTCGGAGGGACAGTCAAAAACACGTGACTTGCTTTCGCTGCTTTCCAATTTTCACTAATAACGTAATAACAGAATAACATGAGAATCGTATTTCCTGGAGTGAAATCAAGACTTTCACACATTTTTAATACACAATTATATTTGATAAAACCACACCTTACACAAATTCTATGCAATTCTTTACATGATTTTATTTTTCTAAAATTGCATCACGATTTTGTATACTAACAAAAAATTTGTTTTTCCAAATCAACTCAATAATACTTAATTGATTCAATAATAATCAATTTATTAGGTACTGGAGAAAATGTGTGGTTTTTACTACTGGAAAAGTCAGGAAAGGGAAAGCATCAAGCCTAATCAATTCAGAGGTATTATTTTAAGTCCTATTTAACTCAATTTAATTTAAGTCACTGCACATCAAAAATACAGTTACCAGACGTCCCGGTTTTACCGGGATTCTCCCGGTTTTGATACCCCGTCCCGAGCGTCCTGGAAATATCCCGGTTTTTGTATAAATATATATGAGGTAAAAAATCTTCATAAAAACGGCAAAACTGGAATAACAGATCGCCTTATATAGTAGAATAAGCGCAACAATACTTTCTATTGAGCAACAGTCAAGTAGGTATAGCTAGTTGTAGCATTTCCCTTTATGAAACTGTAAAACTAGAGGTGACAATCAAAATGATGATGAAAATGAAACAATGGTGACTTTTATTAACCATTATTAGCTTTTAAGCACCATTCATATAGTTTAGTGACCATTCATATACTTTAGTGACCATTCATACACTTTAGTGACCATTCATATACTTTAGTGACCAATTAATAATTTTTATTGACCATTCATGCCTTTTAGTGGCCAATTAATAGCTTTTTAAATCTCCCGCTCTGTGTTTTTAGTGAAGCATTAAGAGCCTTTCAAATCTTCCACACTGCGTGTTTTTAGTGAAACATTAATAGCCTTTCAAATCTCCCGCACTGTGTGTTTTTAGTGAAACATTAATAGCCTTTCAAATCTCCCGCACTGTGTGTTTTTAGTGAAACATTAATACCCTTTCAAATCTCCCGCACTGCGTGTTTTTAGTGAAACATTAATACCCTTTTAAATCTCCCGCCCTGTGTGTATAGCCAACAAGGATTAAGCAGGCTAAACATCCACTTGCTATGGTGGAATATATTAATGGGCGCGCGCAAGTGTTAACGTAATACACAGGCAAAACAAAGTGAAAGTGAAAGTACTGCTCATGTATTTTGTCGCAAATGATAAGTTGGATTTCTTCCTTTTTTAAGGTATCATTTATCACTTTGTATCATTTATTCGTTGCATATTATTATGTCCCGGTTTTTACTATGTTGTTCACTAGAGCTTACAAAATTACAATGCATTTTGAGAAAATGTCCCGGGTTGTGTCCTCAGAAATATGGTAACTGCAATCAAAAATCAATAATAACAAGGTACACAATACAATTATAAGATATTTACAATAGAAATAAAAGATATTCCAGCCAAAAAAATTAATTTCGTTTACCCAGCGTTTCATATCATTTCTTTTTCAGTTCTTTTTTAGTTTATGCATCTCTCTAATACAAACAGCTAATATAAAAGCTAAGTAAGTACGAATTTTTACGAATTTTTAAGGCCGTATGTACAACTACTTTTATATGGCAAGGGCACGGGATTAATCCCCGTAAAAACAACACGGTTGTTTTACCACAAAACTCAGGACATTTTCTTGAGTCTTCTTCATTTTAATTTGATTTTGAGCTAAATTGGTTGTTGGTTCAATTTCTCTTTTCTTTGCGCGTTTACTTACGCAACATAGAAACTGATGTGTACCTTGTCCTCCCGAAATCGACCTTTGTATACGGTCTTGGATTTGTAAATAAATAAAAAATATAATTCCCATCTGCTATATTCGAAATGATATACATTCCCATCATAATCCATAGAATAAATCATCATAAAAATGTCAGCAAAACAAGAGTCGAGAAAGGAAGGTGATGTTTAGATTAGAAGGTTAGTTTAGTGTTGTTTTGTGCACAATGCTCATCTCTGAATGTGGAGTGTGCGTGTAAAAAATCTCAGAATTCGGAGGACTCTGTGAGTTGGTCGGAGGGAGAGAGAGAGTTGCACATTGAATGTAAAACACAGGGTTAAAGGCAGAAACAGATTTTCTTGATTTGGGCACCAAAGTTGGTTTTGGCGTTTGTCTGTTGTCAAGTTGTTTGACTTGACTGAAATCTTTTTGATGCTGCTGCTCCTCCAACATCCAAATCTGTTGGTTGTGATGTTGTTGTGAATCTGAGTGTTATTGAAGGTCTGTTTCTGTGCTTTTAATGTCTTTTTACAATATAATATCTCACATTTACAATCATAATCATTTTATCACAATTTTTGAGGTTAAAACACCTGTGGTTGGTTGTGTAAAGCTGATTACAAAGTTGTCAACAAATGAAAATTGTTTGTATTTTTAGGAATCGTCAGTCACTAAATTAATCTCAGCGTGATGTCAAGATTAAGATTGTTTCATCTGTATTTGGAAGATTGAAGATTATTAGCGTGTAATTTTTCTGCTGATGTTTGTTCGTTTCGTACAATCACTCCGTCGTTTCTCAACGTGAGATCTCCCGTGGAAATATATTTAAAAAATCACCGTCATCCTCTTTGGGGCTCAGACATTCTTAGAAATTGGGATTGGATATTCATTGGAACATTGGGAGCTAAGTCATAAATTGGAACTTAATCGGTAACTGCTCAGAGGTATGTAACATACATATTTTATAATAATAATTTTCCAGTGTAGTAATAATGAGAATTATTTAAAAACAAGTTAGGTGAATTTTGCCTTTCGGGTGTTTGTTGGTTTGGTTGTGGCTTTTGAAAAGCTAACGGCAAACGACCAGACCAAGGCGAAAGTGAGCCATTCAAAGCGTTGTCTTTGGATTAATTCGGATTTTTCGGAAATATTTTTTAGTTCTTTAAGCTATAAGATTGAAAAAGTCTTTGAAATACATAAACTAAAAAAATTAGTACGTTGCGTTAACTTTATCATAACTTACAATATACTTAGCATTATTTGAGATTGTGACAAAATAGATAATAATAATAATTAAGATTTTCAACTTGTGTATAAGTTGCACCTCTTTTTTTAATGGACTGAAAGTTGAAGGTTCTAATCTAAATCCATTTCATTCAGCATTTGTTGTTAGTTGACAACTTTTCCAGCTTTATTATTCATTGATTGTGATGCGAATTTAAGTATTATACATAAATAGTGTTAATATTGTGAATTCCTAAATACAATGTAAACACGAGACTGAAACATTGTATTATTGTCGAATAATACAGCGCTCACTGTACATAGTAATAGACAGAGAACATCAATATACACATTGTAATTTGTGTTTAGGCGTTGAGATTTTTATGTTCACATTGTGTTTTGTGTATGATTTAGTTTGCTGCATTTCCAATTTCGACTTACTTCGTTCTTTTTGGCAGCCCGTTCGTTTGTACCACACTAATGAAAATTGTCAGCGCTGAAATGTAAGTTTAAATATAATATTCAGTGTTATTTAAAATAATACAATATATATGAAATTATGACAGAATGATTTTTATATCGTAATATTTTGTAGCATTTCCCGGCACAAACGTCCTGTTGATTTGATTACAGAACTGGAGAAAAAAAGTGAGACATTACTTAAAACTGAGGAATCGGAATGGATGAAATGGTAAGTAATTCTTATCCGTGAAAATTATATTTGGTTATATTTTGTTCTGTTTCGTTACTGTCTTTGTAAATAAAGACGTGAATACAAAATACATATGACGGTGGTCGGTTGCTTAAAATGTTGGATGTGGTTAATTTGTTCCAAGCGGATCCATTCCAGGGAAAATGCCTTATAAAAATATGTACGTAAAAGAATTTAGACTTTGTGTCAATTTGCTCATTCTAGCCGTATGTAGTACTTGGCTGTAGTGACCAGTGAGCTTAAATCGCTTCTCGAGAGCCTATACACGGTTTACGATTTTCCTTATGATTACAAATATGACTAATCAATGACTTGTTTGTTATGAAATGTACAGGGAACCAGAAAAACGTAAGGATACCGAACAAGCAACAATAATATCTCCCAAAGTTGCTGAGTGGACTGCTGCGTGTTGCTTTCAGCCAGGAACAAAGAAGCTCAAACCAAATACCACTGAAGCACAAAAAAAGGTACCTGTTGAGAAATCGGCGTCTAGTGTGACTGCCACCGCACAAAAGTCAAAATTGCCCCAGAAACCTCAGAAAGAGATTGTCAAAATAGCTCCGTCGAAACTTCCGTACAATTGTGCGCCACAAGTATGCAATCCTCAATCTTTTAAGAAATTGCTGGAGAATCCGAATTTGGAAGTGCAACTCGTCCAACCGGGAAAAGCGCCACAAATAGTTCGTTTGCCCACGACTACAGTAAATAAACCAAACATTCCCCCCGAAAAAGCTGGAAAATTCAACAACGGCAACAAAAACGGTAACGGTGCAATAAGCCTACAATCATCTTTCCAGAATTCGGGTGTTGAAGTTAAAAAATTTGGCAGTGCTCCTCTTCCAGGCAGTAAACCTCATATCCAACCTCCTAAACTAATAGCTGAATCGTTCTCTCTCAATAATCAAAAGCAATTAACCAAGCAATTACCTCGACAACCTCCTCAACTCTTACGTGAAGCAAGTCTCAATTTTCCCACTCCAAATTCCACGACGGCAACTACAATGCGTGGGCGACCGGGTGCAACACCGGCAGCCCGCGGAGGTCGCGGAAGGGCAGTTGCTATTGCTTCCAAACCAAGCCCAGAAAAATTAGCCGCTAAGTTGCTGGAGCAGGATAAAATAATTGTGGACAAAAAACAAGGAACATACCGTGGTCGAGGACGTCCTCCGAAATCTGGCTCAGCTCCGAAAATTGGACGAGGCGGTGCTTCTAACATTGGAAAGGCCCTGAAAGATGATGCTGAAGGAACATATGTTGCCCCTAAACCCCCTCCAGGTTCAGATCCATCGAATGGAAAAGACTTACCTCCACCTAAAGGACTTCCACCTACTCGTGTACAACCCAAGAAAATAGTGACTACGAAAGCTGAAGCACCACCATCAAAAGCTCCAGCAGCTGCTCCACCCGCTAAAACGTCACCAACTAAATCAAAAGTGGTTCCTTTCCCCTCCAAACCACCTCAACCTCCATCTCAGACAACTAAAAATGTACCGGCTCAGTCCAACGAATCAAAAAAGCCTCTTGGTAATAATCCGGTTGCAGGAAAAGCAAAGACGGCAGCTCCTCCACCTGGAAATAGAAAGAATACGGAAATAAAAACAGGTGCTGGTGGTGTAAATAAAACTGGAGGCACTGCTGGAACTACACCATCTGCCCCAACTGGAACCTCGACAAGACCAGCTCCGTTTTTGACGAGGGTAACCGAAACTTCTTCGGAAACAAATGAAAAAGCTAAACCAAAAGGAGATAGCGCTTCTGTTGCAGCTTCTTACCGATGTCCGGATATGGACGCCAAGGCATTTTACTTCGACAACGGTGTCAAGTTTTGGGTTTGTCTCGTGTGCAACAAAGAAGAGCCGGAAATCAGCACGACTCCGATGATTTGTTGTGATACGTGTGATGATTGGTACCATTTTGAATGCGTGGGAATCGACGACGAACCTTCGGATGACGAACAATGGTACTGCAAACGATGCATGGTGCGGAAACAGGAAAACAGAAGTGCAACGACAAAAGCCAAAACCAAAACGGCGACAAAAAATAAAGCAAAACAACCGCTTCCACCTGTAAAAGCTCCAAAGAACCCTAGAAAAGTCTAAAATAACTCCATCAAGACACATGTTACTATTTTTACCAACAACTTACATTATTAAGATGAAACAAATTTAAAAATTGCAACTTAAGTTATACAAACAATACTATAACACTAACAACATATTTAAATCGTAAATTATATAGACATTTAGTATTTCTCTTTACCTTTGTAGACCCACCAACTGTTTTAAAACCCACACCACAATTACAACTGTGTAGTAGTAATCTTCAATTTAACACGATGGCATTTAATTTTGTGTTATATCGGATCCACTGCATTTAAAGATGTAGCAGTTGTTTCTACTGTTATTACCAACCTAAGTAGCTATTAGAGCTGTACTTAAAATAGGTGTTTGTTACGGTTAATAATAATGTGAAAATAGAAGTTATAGAATTACCTACAAATGTTTGTTGGTTTGTTTAATATTTTTAGATATCATCTTTAGCTATTAATTACTAAGCATGCAATTGATATTAATTTTGTACTGAGAAGATTATTCATCTACTGCGATTATATACATGTTAAACTAAGTAGTACGTAATGGTAATACTGTATGGTATGTGCAAACAGAATCTCAATTTTATTCTTCCCGAATTGAATGACATTTAAGTTATAAGGTTTCCTTACAGGCATAAATCCTAAGTTATTTAAGAAGAAAATGAATGTTTGAGTGTAAAGAACAGTTTTAAACCAGTACATAATAATGGTGACAAAATTAGTTGAGTGATGAAACGAACAGTGAAAAATACTAAAGTCCATGCCAAATAGTTGGAAACATTAAAAATATACCATTTAAAAGTTATAAAAACTGAAAAGAAAAGTTTTTTCAAAAGTAAAATAATCCAAGTGTGTCTGTTAATGCTAAAGAAAAAATGAACTAAAAAATCGGATCAGTACACAAGTGTTCATTGTTCTCTGTCTGGAACTATCAATATTTTGTGGCCATGAATAAGCAACTAATGAAATTAACTAAGA
Source organism: Pogonognathellus longicornis (assembly GCA_034694085.1). Classification (NCBI taxonomy): domain Eukaryota; kingdom Metazoa; phylum Arthropoda; class Collembola; order Entomobryomorpha; family Tomoceridae; genus Pogonognathellus; species Pogonognathellus longicornis. Next base: position 1,102 of record JAQFYB010001414.1, on the reverse strand, counting down.
AAAAACGAAGGCCCTCAAGATTTCTGTGGTGTGGTAATAGATTTCCTCTTCCTGGCTCGTCCTCCTATAGAATAGTAGAGTAGTACTAAAGTATTAATTGATAAAAATACAGCATTTTGCATGATTGCTCCTCTATGTGTATTAAGTATGTAATCAGATGCAGTAATTATTATTACAAACCAGCAAAGCATTTGGATAGTTGTGCTGTGCTAAAATTGAATCATAAATTATAGGAAAGTAAGTTCAAAAAAATATTGTTTTCGTATTGTTACAATTTTAAAACATTAGAAGAGGGTCTGTACTACGTGTATACATAAATGTTATTATAAAATATAGAGTTGTAATGTCATCACAATGTATTTAATTTGTTGTATTGAGGATTTTGGGTTAAAAAAGAATTAACATATTATCTTGTGTTGTGAGAGATGTGTAAACGGTATAAAAGGTTGTATGAAAAATATCTACGAAAAATATGTGACAAGAATCAAATCTATGACTTTTAGAGAGAACCACAATTACTTTTCAGGAATTTAACACGGTTTTACATATAGTTGATATTTAAATACCTCCTCCGTATTTAAATAATACCTTTAGAACATAAATATAATCAAATGTAATTGTTATGAGTTAAGTATAGAGTAAATAAATCCGTATGTGTATTGTATACCTACTGTCGTGTTAAAAGGTTGAAATGGTTAAGAGATAAAAAATAATATTATAGGTATGGACAAATCCGCTATGTTTTTCTATTTTCGTTGTATAATGTAAATTATTTAATGGCCCTTTTGTAGTAGTTTTGAAACAGATTGTTTGTCATGTGCTATTATTGTATGTATAGTTTTTTTCAAACTTAATTATTGTAATTATTGTTGTAACACCACAGTTAAAACTGTATGCAGATAACCACACGGAATTTTAGCAGGTTTAAAAAAGTAGAGACTTAATATGAGATTTTGCTGAAGACAGAAATGAGCGTGATTCCGGTTCAATTCGAAACTGAAAGGCTTTTAATACACATACACTTAAAATATACAGTGTGGCAACTAAATTGGTAGAACTCTTCCCTTTTTCTCCCCAACGGGGGAAGTTGTATGGGTTATGA
>JAQFYB010001413.1:0-32798 GCA_034694085.1 Pogonognathellus longicornis | reverse complement strand
TTTGGGGCTAGTTGCTACACTTTCGCAACACTTTTACATGGGGACAGGCTGTCCGTACCACAGCAGTCTACGTAACCCTAAAATACTCAGGAGCTTGAGTGTTAAATTACAGTTTGAAATGCAAAATTTGATAAACAAATTTTAAATTTATCAAAATAAGGCTCCATCTGTGGAAGAAGACCATTCAATGTTAACATGAGATACTACAAATAGTTAGAAACGTGACCGAAGAAAATGCTTACGCATGGTGTGCATTTTCTGCGAGAAATTTACATTTTGCTGATGTGGAACTGAATAACCGAGTGCTTTGGAAGAAAATGAATCATAGAATTCTTCCAGAAGCTTGTGCTCATTCTGCAATATCTGCAAGGTGTTGCTCATTTGCACAACTTCAATTCGTGTATATCACCAGCGAAAATGTTAGTGTTTAACAGAAAACAGTTTTTCCTTCTTTATTGTTTGACGTTCAAAACAAATCTTAAACATTCTTTACAGTCACAGTGCAAACACCTTTATATAATATATTTTGGACAATATCTATTATAATCTTTGTATTAGTGAAGTATAAAATCACAAGGTTGCTGGACCTACGTGTGATTTATATCAGTGTTTTAAATTTTAAAACATTTTTTGTTTTTGAATTTAAATATATTTAAGCCTGAATTATGTAGTGTAATTACTCAGGTATGTTATTTTTACTTCTGCATGAGAGACTACTAATTTAAATGTTCGAATAAAAACAACTTCAAAGTAATAAAGACAAAAAATGATTATATAGCAAGAGAGCATAACACTATGGGAAACACGCTGGATGCAATGTTTTGTTATTATGAATATTTAAAATACAAGTAAGTAATTGTATAATTCTTTTAAGCTGTTGTAATTGTACCTTTGGATTTTCACATTGTTGCTTAGAATAATATAATGTCCCCTTAGACCACTATACTGGTGTAAAGCATTTTTAACCCAATCAATAGAACCGCAATCTTTTGACAACATGCAGTTTCCAAGGTTTACTTTTTACTACTTCTAATTCCTGTGCAATGTCTAGCATATTAGTCTCCCCAAATTGAATTTGAGGGAACGCCATGCTTGTAGAATTGAACCAGGATTGCAAGTTATTTTTAGGCTGCTCCTAACAGGGCATTATCCAGGATTGTGTTTTTTCACATGATTGAAATTGCCATATTCAGGAGTTAGCGTTGTAACAAAATCTTTGTCGGAATGATGCTAATGCTCCAAACATTAGTCATTTATATACCTACTTTATACAGATTCTTATAAATATTAGAATAAAATTTTATTAATGTAATTTTACGAAGTTAGTGATTAGAGTAAAGGTGTGCAGGTAATCGTTTGTATCTGGTAGTATTTAATATTTTTTATAAACCATTTTAATATTTGTCAAATGAAACAATAATTGATTAGTAAATAAATGAATTGCAACAAGCGAGATAAGGTCGTCTTTGGTAATTACAATTGTATTAAATTTGTTAATAAAACAAAAATTTGACTACACTTTGGAATGTTTGATTTTGCACTATAATGTCTTCGGGTTTCTGCATTGTATTAACATATTATGCATTATGCATATAATATATACTTAAGATGTAATGGAAATCATAAAGTGTACAAACACAATCAAAACCGCTAGAAACGGAAAGCAGAGTATTGAAAGGAATATTTTATACGGTATATGGTTTTTGAATGCAGTGTATAAAAATAACATATCACACTGGCAACCCAACCGGACAAATGTGATGGAGTATCGAACTAAACACGATGTAGAATAAATTACCTTTAAGGCCATTTTGGCATATAATAAAAATCGAAAGAAAATTTGCGATTTTTCAAAACTATGACAAATATCATGGATTCACGTGATGTATTTTTCAAAAGTTTTTGAAGCTGCAGCGTACAACTAAATCTGTCAGAATGTTGTAGCATTAGTCCTTGTCCGTTTATTATTCGTTGTCATATTAACACTTCTGCAAAGCTAGTTGGAGAGAGCAAGGTGTGATCGCATGTAACTCGGAAGGCTTACGCATCCTACATTGTATTTAGTTCGGTACTCCATCACAAATACTTTGATGAAGCTTTTAAAAATTGGACAAATGATTACTCTTATTTGGTGTAATTTTGCATTGTATTTCTTGAACACGTCTCCCTAAATTTTGTAAGTTTGCCAAGTTCAGTACCAAAATTGGACAAATATTGTTAATGTGGTTAATATGTCGTGTATTTGGATTACATTGAATTATCATTTTCTAAATTTTATATTTAGCGAAAAATAAATAGAAACACATAGCTTTTAATTTTAACATCAATACTGATATTTATTAGTTTTTCACCTATACCTCATCAATGTTAATATCAATGAATTAAGTTTCAATTAAAATATGGTAAATCTCTACCGACTATTTGAAAGACAAGAGGAGTGTGATAACGTTGTCGGATATCACTCTGTAAAAAATGAGAGTGCTGTTCCTAAGACAATCGAAAATATCATTCATGGCAAGTTTAATAGGTTGGACTGCCTTGAACTCCCTGATTTGCAGTGGAGAGAGTGAGGAGCAACTTGCCAAAGGAATTAATCCCATCTGCTCTGAAACTTTGTGTAAAGTATTTGCTAACCACATCCCAAACCAAATTATGAACAGAATCAATAGGACAACCAAACAAAATAATACTAACACAAAAATATGAAGGAGAAGTCCCACTCGAATGACAATAAACAAACAGAGAATAGCTGCAAGCGACATCGTGAACAAAACACCGGGAAGAAGAAGACGACAGAAGGCCATGTTGAAGATGCTGAAAAAAGTCTTAATTGTTCGATACGTGTCCATGCCCCACTTTAGTCCTAAATTTCTCGCTTTTTTGTTTGTGTGGGAAGAAATTTTAGTAAGATAGTAGCTGAAAAAGGGAAACGACAAAATTACATTTTTTGAAGGTATTACAAATCTTATTGCAATATGTAATTTTTTGATCTCTGGTAATTTATCAAGTATATGCTATTGTAAACTGTTTGGATAATTCATTTTGTTTCGTATTTAAAAGCGTGATAAAAGTACAAAGCGTGAATAATTTTCACGTTTGTGTTGCTACTGTTTGATGTAGGAAACAGTAATTAATCATTTTTATTTTTAGATTTATTCTTACCAAATTTTATTTAACCAGCATATGATGGTCAATGTCGCAGTAAATATTGTCAGCGAATAGAAAAGAATATTATAAAATGTTATTATGGTAGAAGTCCAAGCTTTGTAAGCTCGATGCAGGTTGGTGTATTGTCTTAGTCTCAAACCCAAATGTCCAATGATAAATAATTCCTCAATATGCATTTCGTCAGGCAAAAGAAAAAAAGCTGGGTATATTGAAAGAACAACCAGAAGAAGGGGGACTGACATTCCAATGGACATGACATTCACAAGCAACATCTGAAATTTTGGAATTCCCATTTGCCGACCTGAAATATTGTATAGTATTTTGAACTGGCAAATGAACCCAAACACTAAATTATCAATCAAATCATTGTTTCCTGACTATTATGAAAGATATTTTACCAATTGTATTATCCAAAAAGAAGTATTGGTTCACTAATGCCAGCAATTCCTGTTCGTACAGCATCGTATTGATTTGACTCACACCAAAAACGGCGAAAGAGCTGCAATAAGCAAAATGAAAGGACCTTGCTTCGAGAGACACCTTCGATTTGCTTTCTGTGTTAGTATAAGATAGAATAAGCGACACAACCTCCAAGGATCGAAAAAATATACTAAAAAATTGAATGGCGAAGAATTAAATTCTTTGACGCCCCTTTACTTCCAATAATTTTCTCGTTTTTTTATTCCACTTGAAAGGCAATAAACGGAAACGACAGCCCAACCAGAAAATTTTATCCAAAACATAAAACGCAATTGTAGGCAACATTTTAGCTAAGTTTAATGGGTTTTTTATTGTCTTACTGCTTGATTTTTCTACTAAACAACTTTTGTCTATGACTTATTCTTTTGAGAGCACGAATATCTGTTTCAAATTCCCAGGTTGGTACCACAGAGTATTTCTACTATCTTATGGTTATAAGTTTAAATAAAAGCGAAATATCAAAGAATGAATCATGGTTAAAATTTTTAGACAGTCAAGACAGTGTATAAGTTCCATTTAAATAATTTTGTAGTATTACTAAAAGGTGGACCACGGCTTACTAGTTCAAATCTTACACAACTTAAACATGGTATAAAATCAATTTACCAAGCTCGCAGCAAAGCAAAGTATATTTTGCTTCGGCTACAGTTTTAACAGTCATGGAAACATAATAAAACTTCGTAATCAATCTGACCATGTTGTATTATAAAATATCTACGTCGGCATCATTGTTAAAAATTTAAAACCTTCAAGCCCATGTAAATTCCATTCAGGCAATTTTGTAGTATTACTAAAAGGTGGACTACGGCTTAATAGTTCAAAGCTTTCACAACTTAACAATGATATAAAGTCAACTAGTGAATCAGCGCCCGCGCTCCGCGCGGGGAAGGGAATGAATGCAAGGAAAATATAATAAAGTTTAAGGCCAGCTGAGCTGGCCTTTCCAGAATCTAGATGAGTGGAAGATAAATGAATCTTTGATTTCTGAGAATAAATTGCAATATTCGGTTATCATCACATCAAACCATTCTCAATTCCAATTCATAAACGTCATTTCTCTAATTCAAACTTCTTCCAACCCTCTATATATTTTACATTAAAAAATAATAATTTAATGCTCTATATTCCTGTAATTTTTATTCAGTTCACCCTGCCCCGACGCTCCCTTTAATTGTCTATTTTTTTAAATTGAACTCCCACCCAACCCACACTCTTCTATATGTCTGTGAAAAAATTTTCCCCTCCTTACCCTGACCATACATCTATTTTATTATTTCAAATTGTAATACTTTGTTGAGTGCAAATTTTATTAATTTCATGCCTGATGTCAATGTTGTGCATTGCGTTTGTTCTTAATTCATTTGGACTGAAAATATAAGAAGCAAACTCAGAGATCATGAAAAGTTGCTACCACGTTGTGGGCGTTCCTTAGGGCAGAGGCGGAAACTAATCCTGCAAGTCTGCATGATCCCTAAGTATTTCAGTATGTATTTAATTTCCAATTTACTAATAATACATTATGTGTGCCCTGGTGACCTGAATCCACTTTTCCGGGCTCATATGATTATTATATTATATTTGAGAGTGTATTGGACTCATTGAAGGATCTAGCACTAGGTTTTACAGGTCCAAACCCTCCCCTTTGAAATCTGAATTTACACTAGATAAAAAGGCGTAATTTCCAAAAATAGATGTTTAGCATAAAAAACAACATAAAGTAAAAAGACGCATTTTGTGTTGATTTTGACCCAAGTTTTTCGCTTTATCTGTAGGTCATTTCACATTTTTTCCTCCCCCGAAATCGATCTGTATGTGGCCTCGCAAGAAATAACTAGAAATTATTCGATGTGATTACGCATGTGAATGAAACACCCTCCCCCTTGAAAAATCCTAGATCCGCCACTATACTGGATTTAAAACTAGTATTAACATTTTACTTCCCATGAACGTAAAGCGTACCACAATAACCACAATATCTGAATTTACAATTTTTTCTGAGCCTGCATTACAACCCAAGGGTGACAATATGAGATATAAGTTAAATAATTTATTATCGGCATTATAATATGGAGAAAAGTGGTAACTTTCATTGCCAAATAATTTCAACTTGAGTTATTAAGGAACTAGGAAAAAAGGTCCGTTTTACAAACGGGATTAGTTGAATTATCAGCGCGAACAACAAGCCAAGTCACCCTAGAACAATAATTAATCCTAGCGGGGGTTTATCCGAAAACTGTAGAATTTGTTTAAGGAAAATTATTATACATATTGGAAATATTCGCATTGCCCATCAAAATGTTAACTTTCGCAAACAAGAACCCAAGATTGAACCCTTGCCTCTCAGAATATGACAACATTTTGCATACAATTTGCGTTGGTAAGCCGTAGTTAGAGCAAATTCAATTCTATACACGACCTTAAGACCGACAATACAGTGTAAGTTTCATTAAAGCAATATTCTTTTATTACTAAAAGGTCGACTGCGGCTTAATAATGAATAAATCATTGCTTATATACAACTTAACATTGGCATGGCATAAAATCAATTTATCAAGTGGGCACCAATGTAAATTTTTCCTTGGCTACAGTTTTAAGAAAAAAGGAAACATCAAAGCTGCGTAATAAAACTGATCATGACCGTATTCGGAGGGTGTGTAAATGTACAACTGCTTCTCCTGAATTCCACAAAAAAGAGGTTTAATTTGCCCTGAAAGGGTAAAAAATAACGAAATTATTTGAGCTACGAGCAAAATTGGTGCATTTTATGTTGATGTTGGCCAAAATTTGCTCTAATTTTTCGCTCTTCAAGCGATTGTTGATACAAATATTTTGATTTTGCCCTCCCCGATATCGATTTCTGGAAACGGCCGTGGATCTGATAATGTTGTATATATAATATTTACATCGTCATTAATGTTAAAAACTGAAGACCGTCAATACAGTGGAAGCATAGTTGGAATTTTTCCGGCTTGCATATTATTTGCTAAGTCAACTGGCCGAACAGGTCTAGACACGGGATATTGGGAGATGTCATTTGCTGAATCGAGGCATTGAAGTTGCAATGGTGTATTTAGGGGGGGCTTAGGTGGCTGAAGCCCCCACCCACCAAAGTTTTGGACTTTACACTAGATAACAACAGGTTTCTTCCAAAACACCAAAAAAGTTTATTTTTGCCGTAAAAATGCAAAAAAAACTTTTTCGCGCTTCGCCCGATAGTGTTTCAATTTACGTTGATTTTTACCATCAGTCTAAGCATGTTGTATATTAAAATATTTACATCAAAATTAACCTTAAAACTTAAAAGTTTAGGACGGTCAAGAAGACAAGTCGGCACCAATGTAAATACTACCTTGACTGTTGACTACAGTTTTAACAAACATATAAACATCAAAGCTTCGTAATAAATTTACAATAAACATATTATAACCTACATCGGCATCGGAGTTGGATTTTGCGGACTTAAATTGTTTTTGCTCAGCCGGCTCGCAAATAAGGCTAAACGGCTAACAAGTTGTAATGTTATAGTAGTTAATAAATGACTGTTACCCACTTTGATATAAAATGTTTATGTATTTGTGAGCATGAATTGTGTCTATTTAAGTCGATATGAAATATAGTGAATTGGCCACACTCATCTGATAGGTGTTACGTAATTTTTATTTTCGCAAAGTTTTGTATTAAAAAATAATTAACACTTTCAATTTCTCAATTGTCCATTTAGTTAAATTCATTTAACACGAAACTCACACCTTATAATAGTATTTGCGATAACAATTGTCAAGAAGTAAACTATTTACATTATTTATTATATTAACATATAAAAATCATTCTACTGGTTAATTCTATCTTGTTTTGTTATAAATAACATTTTAAGGGTACACATTATCTTATTCTATTTACGTAAGATGATGGATTCATCTGGTGCTTCATAAATTGCTGTTTGAATCCTCCCCGAAATTGATTTATAAATACAGTCTTGGAATGCAACCCAATATACCAATCAGCTAAATACGCGCCTGTTTTCCAAACATTTAGTAATATTTATGTGCAATTTGCATGCTTGTGATATTATGACATCTCGATTTGTGAATTATTATCTGCATAACATAACTTGCATAACACAACTTGTATAACACAACTTGTATAAAATACAGCAAAATGTATATAATGTATAAATACACATGTATTAAATTTGCTTTCTACTTTCTTAATTTACAGTTTGAAATGGTACAGTTGATAAACAAATTTATCAAATAAGGCTCCATCTTTGGAAGAAGACCATTCAATGTTAACATGAGATACTACAAATAATTAGAAACGTGGTCGAAGAAAATGCTTGCGCATGGTGTGCATTTTCTGCGAAAAATTTACATTTTGCTGATGTGGAACTGAATTAACGGGTGCTTTGGAAGAAGATGAATCATAGCATTCTTCCAGAAGCTCGTGCTCATTCTGCAATATCTGCAAGGTGTTGTTCATTTGTATAACTTCAATTCGTGTATACGACCAGCGAAAATGTGAGTGTTTAACAGTTAGGTAACAGTTTTTACTTCTTTACTGTTTGAAGTTCAAAACAAATCTTAAACATTCTTTACCGTGCAAACACTTTTATATAACATTTTTTGGACAATATCTATAATCTTTGTATTAGTGAAGTATAAACTCTCAAGGTTGCTGGACCAACGTGTGAGTTATATCAGTATTTTAAGTTTTAAAACTTTTTGTGTTTTTGAATGTAAATATATTTAAGCCTGAATTGTGAAGTGTAATTACTCAGATGTTATTTTTACTTCTGCATAAGAGACTACTAATTTAAATGTTCGAATAAAAACAACTTCAAAGTAATGAAGAAAAATATTGATTATATAGCAAGAAAGCACAACACTACGGACAACACGCTGGATGCAATGTTTTGTATTGAATATTTAAAATACGAGTAAGTAATTGTATAATTCCTTTTAAACTGTTGTAATTGTACCTTAGGATTTTCACATTGTTGATTAAAATAATATAATGTCCCCTTAGACCACTATACTGGTGTAAAGCATTTTTAACCCAATCAAGAGAATAGCAATCTTTTGACAACATGCGGTTTGGAAGGTTTACTAATTCACATTCCTGTGCAATGTCCAGCATATTAGTCTCCCCAAATTGAATTTGTCTTTGAGGGAATGCCATGCTTGTAGAATTGAACCGGGATTGCAAGTTATTTTTAGGCTGCTCGTAACAGGGCATTATCTAGGATTGGGGTTTCAAAAGGCACCAAAATCATAATTTTTCAAAAAATGAGAGTTATTGAGCTTAGAGCAAAAAATTAAACTATATCCGATCAAAATCAAATTAAAATAAGTCAAATTATAGCCGCATGTAAATATAAGAAAAAATCATTGATATACTTCAAACGAAGGGAAGTGGGGCATTAATTGGGGGCCATGTCCAAGTTTATGACCCACCCCCAAGCGGTACAGTCAACTTGCAAGCCCTTTCATGCGCCACGATTTTGCCGGCATATTATAGTTTTAAAATTTAATAATACAAATATTAATTTACATAGTTCTAATAATGATCACTTGGATAAGAAATAAAAGAAACAAATTAGAACACTATTTTTTAGTTGTAAGATAGTTGTGCAAGTTCGGCAAAAAGATAAAAAATTTAAGTAATATTTTAAGTAAGGGGTAAAACAGTAAAAAATTAAGATTTAAGTACATCTCGCAACCCTGTTTTTATTGCTACTGTATATATTTCGTTTTTTTTGTTTTTGTAGAAGATAAAGGAGCAACCCAAGGGGGCATTCAATCAAATAAATTCATATCATTGAGCACCTATATTCCAGAAGGAAAATTAAATGTAAGTAATAGTGTATTAAATAGTTACTTGCAGGCAAGGCCGTACCGAGAGGGGAGGCTTAGGGGCTTAAGCCTCCCCCAGGATTTCTAAAGTTACAACAAATTTTATTAGTATTTTTATTGAGCATGATAATATTATAAGCAATCCATCAATATATAAATACATATATGTTTCTCACCGTTACTTGTAGCAAAAATCCTGAAAAATAGAGTATTTTACCAAAAAATTAACAAAAATCGAGAAAAAAATTCGCGCTACGCGCGAATTTTATGTATTTTTTGTTCATTTCCCCCAAGTTTGCTCAAATGTATCATAAAAACTTGACAAACTGTTCATATTTCATATAGGTAATAACATTTTGCTATGAATTTCCAACTAGCCTCCCCCAAAGAGAAATCATGGGTACGGCTCTGCTTGTAGGCATATTAAATTCTATTTGATAACTCGAATGTTTGTAATTTTTGTTTTAGGTTGAAGAACATAATATGGACCATCAAATGATTTTGCAGATCTATCGCGGAAAACATTTAAGGGATTGATTGGCATTGGCACATGGCGTACCCAATGGAAGCAGAAAGAATGGACGTTGGAATTATCGTTGGTTCTAGTAAAAAGTTACATATTTTTAGTTGGATAAATTAGTTTATCGATATATTTTAATAGAGTATTGGATAGATTTGGCTGAATCTGTTGTTTGTTATACGAGACAAAAGCTACTCTGCACGAGTCAAACGTGGCACTGTTTCTGAATATATTACAATTTTCAAATTGACTACATAGTCGTATTTTTATGCTAGTCATGCAAAATGCTCTGTACCATAAATTCTGGATTATATAAGCTGTGGTTTATGGTCGAATTTATTTTTTCTAAACTTAGTGCAGCGGCTCATTTTAGAGGGCAGCCAAAGTAATTTTTTTTTGCTTTAACATAGGCACTGAAAGAATGTATTATTTCAACTCCAAAATAAACTATTCTGACTGTGGTATTTCTCCACCTCCGTTACGCTCATACAACATATTATATCAATTATATTACATCAAATTTTGTGCCACACAGCACATACCTACCATATTTCCTCTAATTTTACCCCGGTCTATAATTAGGCAAAATGGATGTCAAAGGGGCTATAAATAAAGCGTGTCTACCATTAGAAGGGGGATACTATATATTTAAAAATAACAAAATTTGCTTTTGCGATTTTCTCGGGGCTTACCATTATTAGATTGGGAGATAAAATAAGAGGAAATACGGTAATTCCAATATGTTCACTATGTATTTACACCTACAGTGAGAGTCACGTAAGCCGTCACATACGGATTATAACTAGAGTGGGTTATGTTCATACATAGGGTAGGTACCAAGAATAACACCAAAAATGGCTTGTTGTCATCGATACAATTAAGATTCGAATTTTTAAAAGGTTACATAACCCATGTGACCACATACGTGGCGCTCACTGCACAATTTTTTGATGTTTTATAATATGGCAAAAATTGCAATTTAATTATAATTATCCAACTAGTTTATGGTGGAACTGTACGAAATAATAACAATATTAAATAATGGGTAAATAAAGTTTATAATGCAGGTCGTAAGAGAAAATAATACAGGGTATTTGTGACTTTTATCCAAGATGTCAAATGATGGGGCACATTCGTGGGGGCATAAGGTCGTTGATATCCATGCCTTCTATACGTTCTGACGTGACCAGATTAACCTCATAATTATAAGCACTTATGTCGTAGTTATATACCTTACATAATAAATAAAATACCGGGCCCTCGAAATCTTCAAAACCTCCCGGGACCGGGAAAATGCCTTCCCGCTTTCCGGGAAGCAAATTTTCTCGATTTTCGGGGACCGACGGTCCCGGGATTAAAAATCTTTCCGAATTCCCTGGACCGCCGGTCCCGGTTTGAAAAATCTTCATAATTTCCCGGCAATCCATCGCTATAAATTATTTGTGCTAATAATGTTTTGATGATTACAAAGTAACAAATATATTTTTAGTTTTAATAAACGTACAGATAGTTTTCACAAACTCGAATCCTGTATTTATTTTATATTTACCAGCAGCCAACACTACAATACACTACACTTCACTCCCCTGGTATTGCTCTTAATTCACGCAATGAATGCATGAAATGTAATGCATTAAATTACAACTTTAAATGAATATATAACAAATGAATATAATCTGGAATCCCATCACCTTTTTAATCATTGAATAAATAAAGCACAATGTAAAGATTTGAACACTAGAAGCAATAGCTGCAAAATTGGTGAAAGAGGTCTACGGAGGTCGCCTAAAGAAGCACTGAGAACTGCTATGAATGTACAACAAAATAGAGCGGACTTGCCCAGAATCTGAAAAGGTGTCGATAATTTCAAAGCTCATTTGCCCCACAATCGAAATAATGAGTGAAGTTTACATGCGAAAATTTTTGCTTCCTTCCCGGAAAAAATTTCCTTTCCTTCGGGAAGGGAAGCCTTTTCTTCCCGGAACCATTCGTCGTACGGTCCTACATATTTCGAGGGCCCGTAAAATACATTGTACAGTAAACAAAGTTTTTTGGATCAATTTTTGATTGACCCTTTAAGACAGCTTGAAGAAAAATAAATAATATTAAGAACGAATGACATTAAAGATATCATAACGGTAGACAAGGTAGTCAGCAATTAGACAGATTACATACGCGGTAGGTTAATTTAACTTTGTGAATCAGAAATCCCTTTAAACTGAAAACATTATTTTCATTTTAGTTTGAATTACTCACGCTTACAGAAATGAATATAAGCAAAAAAATTTATGGTATATATTTTATATTTGTTCCATACGTGTAATATTTTCATGAGCATTTTTTCCAAGGATTCTACATCGGTTTTTTCACTAATGCATATCCACGATCGTCCAAATCCTGGTCCAACTGGGGTCCCCATCCACGCCATCGAAACATTTGATTTTCTGTCTTCCGTATTATTCTGTAATATTTTTAAAGCTTACTGCTTAACGATCAAAGCACTGAAGGTGTATGATTTTTTTGAAGTGCCTGATCAATCTATATTATTGTTCATTATACATGTTTATAGCAAATCATTGTCTCTTCGCATGCTCAAATTTTAGAAAATATTGAGAAAAATAGATTTTCAGTATAGTATATATATATATATCAAATTTCAAATACTTTTGTGTAGGTGATGCGTAATATAATATAGATGAGTAAGTTAAGTAGAAAAGTTTAATGTCCAGATAATATATTGCTATACTTGTTATTGTGTATTTCACTTTTCAATACACTTAGTATTTTGTATTTCACTTTTCAATACACTAGGTATTGTGTATTTCCCTTTTCAATACACTTGGTATTATGTATTTCACTTTTCAATACACTTGGTATTGTGTATTTCACTTTTCAATACACCTGGTATTGTTTATTTCACTATTCAATACACTTGATATAGTATATTTCCGTTTTCACTACACTTGGTATTGTTTATTTCACCATTCAATACCCTTGGTAATGTTCATTTCACTATTCAATACCCTTGGTATTGTTTATTTCACTACTCAATACCCTTAGTATTGTTTATTTCACTATTCAATACCCATAGTATTGTTTATTTCACTATTCAATACCCATAGTATTGTTTATTTCACTATTCAATACCCTTGGTATAGTGTACTTCTGTTTTTAATACACTTGGTATAGTGTATTTCTGTTTTTAATACACCTGGTATAGTGTATTTCTGTTTTTAATACACCTCGTATAGTGTATTTCTGTTTTTAATACACTTGGTATAGTGTATTTCTGTTTTTAATACACTTGGTATAGTGTATTTCTGTTTTTAATACACTTGGTATTGTGTATTTCACTTGTCGATACACTTGGTATGTGTGTGTGTGTTTTAGTAGGAGTGTGTGATGATGTCCTTGATGGACAAATCACAAAACCGCTCAAGCCATTTAGGCCCATTTACAGTTTCTCCCTTAACCTGAACTTGCTGTCTTATTTTACAATTTATTCAGAGCCACCCTTACCGCTCAAACACAGAATCCCAGTAGATCGGTGTTTAATATAGTCAATATTGGCTTTGTTATAAAATGGTTCACTTAGTATTTTGTATTTTATATTGTCAATACTATGGTATTGTGTATTTCAATTTTCAATACACTTGGTATTTTGTATTTCACTTTTTAATACAATTGGTATTGTGTATTTCACTTTTCAATACACTTGGTATTGTGTATTTCACTTTTCAATACACTTTATTTCACTTTTCAATAAACTTGATATTGTGTATTTCACTTGTCAATACACTTGGTGTTGTGTATTTCACTTGTCAATACGCTTGGCATTGTGCATTTTATTGCTTACTGGCAAAATATTGAAACACTTGGTATTGTGTATTTTAATGACAATATATTGATGACTTGTTCTTGTGTATTTTAAAGATAATATAGTACGAACGGTAAACAGCAACACAAGTTATTCTTATACTATTACCAAAAATAGTTTAAATCGTGATGATGATGAACTTGATGAGACACAAAAATCAAAGACCATGGTATTTTTTGATTTTTGTTTTTTAGATAATATATCAATATCCATATGCATGTATCAAATGCCATATGCATGTATCAAATGCCATATGCATGTATCAAATGCCATATGCATGTATCAAATGTCATATGCACTAGATTGTCATACATTTAAGATACTGTATTGTTTTAAACTTTATGAGAACAAAGTCCGCGATCAAAGTACTAGTCAATGCATCAGTAAACAATGTACAATAGATTTCATACTTTTAAAATATTGACAAAAATGACATGGAAGCAATGAAAAAATACAAAATGTATAATAAAAATCTGTGTTTAGTCGATATTTTGAAATTTTGGTTATTTTTTGATGTTACCATTTAGAAAAAAATGATTGTGATTTAGATCGAGTTACGGAGGCCGCCGATTTTAGTATTGATTTAGGGAAAAGGTTCGGTGGCAGTAATGTGTCCTCAGTTGTAGGATCTAATATGTTCCCAAAGTCGTATTCATTGTAGTGTGACCTGTGAGGGTCGACTACATTTTCCACGGGTATGGATGAAGGCAAGGCTGTAATAACGGGGTCCAGAAAGGTGTGATGATAAAATGGAAAAACCGATTCCCCAAGGGTGACCGTGGAATTCTTGTATGATAATTCTGGGCAATGGATTCTGAAAAAATCATTACCTAGCAGAATTCCACAGTTGGCTTCGGTTGGAACTGAGAAGGTGTGTCTGAATGATTCCTCGCCTAATAGGAATTCGGTCGTTAGAGTTTTGTTGGTTGAAACCGATTCTCCGTTAAAACCGGTTACTTCGGTTGGTGTCTTTGATTGGGTTACCAACGAGCGAAATTTGGATGGGATCAGAGAGTAAGGAATGAATGAGTTGGATGCCCCGATGTCCAAGATTATTTTGTAGGGAGAAGAAAAGGCTCGACCGTGGACATAGATAGGGTCGTGATCGAGTTGTGAAGGTTGAATCAACGCGGGAAAGGACTGTCTCGCCTCTCCCGCGGATAGTCGTTTTTTGGACTGGGAGAGCGAGTCCGCGGGCGACCTGCCTCCCTAGACGGCGACTGGTGGAACTTGACCGTCTCTCGACGAGCGTAGTTCCCGGTCCTAGAGGGTGAGCGGCCCCTCTGTTCTGAAGTAGGTTTTTCTGGCTCGTATGAAGACCTACTATTGTCCCGCCAGTTTTCTCTGGATGACGAACGAGGACGTGGTCGTTGACCTCCAGCCCGGCAATCCAAATTTCCGTGTGATGACGTTTGGTGGAAATCACACCAGGTGTGGCTGTGAGGTCTGGACGCGCGGTTTTGCCTTTTCAAGGCTGAAACCAGCGAAGAGACCCACTTAGGTTCCTCTTCTTTTGCCGATGACTCGGAGCACAGTTCTCGAGGAGGAGCAAATCTAGCCTTTTGCGTGTCTGCCATGTAAGGGTTTGAGCCGTAATAGCGTTGGGTCTTAGCAAATTGGCACATGGTGTACCCAATAGAAGCAGAAAGAATGGACGCTGGAATTATCGTTGGTTCTAGTAAAAAGTTACATAATATTTAATTAGTTTTATTGATCGACAACATTTCGACAAATGGTGGAGCGATAACTTTCGCTCTTTCGCTTTAACTGAAAGAATGTATTATTTCTACCCCAAAATAGACTGTTCTGACTTAAGTTGTAAAAATTTCTGCTACAACATAGCGCACTGCAAGGAGTTTTGATCGTGCTAATATATGGTTAGCAGCCCAAGGTAGAAGGCGGCCTATACTATAAAATGACATGAAGCTGTTGTTGCAAATTCTGCTGGGTGTTGAGATTGACTTATAGCCGAGGGCGGCCTATAAACGGCAATTTAGAGTACAATATTTTGCTGTTATGTTATTACGCACAATGCCCCGTATTTGTTATGTTGTTATGGCAGTTATGTAGTTTAGCGATAAACTCGAATACATTTTGGTTGGCATAATAATAGATGACATTAAAGATATTATAACTTTAGACAAGGTAGTCTACAGTTAGAATGACTACATTATACTCGATAGATTAATTTAACTTCGTGAATCAAAAATACAATATTATTATTTTTTAGTAGCAGGCGAATAAAAATTTCATTGACTATTTTCTGATAGTGCAATTGCAATGTATAGAGTATGCTTATCCGCGTTTGCATTTTGCTGATTCTATTAGTTGCGGGAGAGTGGAAGTCATGAAAAATAGACCGAAATAATTGTTTTGGACACATACTGTCGTATAATATTTTCCCTTTTTCTCCAACAGTTCTACCTCGGTCTTTTTTACTATGCATATCCACGATCGTCCAAAGCCTCGTCACACTGTGGTCACAAAACCACGCCATTGAAACAATTTTTCAACACATTCATTTGTCACAGTTTTCATATCGTTATCAAAATGTTGCCCACAGTGGAAATACAGGTGCATAAGTTTTGCATCCAACACAAAGGGGTTGTAATAAGGGCTGCTTTCTTTTTCCTGAGGAAACAATTTCGTCTCCTTCCTCAATGAGTCCATATACTGGCTGATTGGATTTGCGGTTTAGTAAGTACTAGCCTGCGTTCTTCCAATTTCATCAAATTTTAGGCGGCAATATTTACGAAGAACTTCAGCAATAAAGTCGTTAATAATTGATGATTTGTCTTCTAAAACGGAAACCGTTTATTTCAACTCCTATCCAAAATTAAAGTTTCCCATGACTTTGCACCATAGTGTCAACACGATAAAAAATTCTTCTACTGATTCTGCACGTACTAATATAGCAAAAGCATTCAAGGATAGTGTTTTTTGTTGCTTTCCTATGCCGGCAGAAATACATTTAGATATATTATTCGCAAATGCCTTAATTATATGGACGGTGCACATATAATTAAGGCGTATAATTAACGTTTTACTTTTACAATCGTCTATATTAATATAATGTGAACATAACGTTGACATCTGATCAATATATCGACATCCATTAAAGCCATTGAATATATTAAATGGCACATTAAGCAACGTACAACTAAATTCAATGTTTACTCTCTTTAAAATTCCAGTCTTATGGCTCCATTGGAGTAGTTTACTGTCCAGTGACGCCTTAAAAGCTTGAACTCTTTCGGAAATCGACTTGACATCATGTCTATCGATACCACATGAGAAAGTATTGAGTAAGAATCTAACATTTTGATCTTCGCCAATTGCGACTTGCTACACCATAGTGTAGACATAAACATTATTTGGTTGGCCTACGTTAATAACATTGCATGTGCAGTCAAAATATACCGTAATTTTCTTGTCTACAGTGGCATGTTGGCATAAAATTCCCAAGCTTTCAGGATTGACCATGGAAAAAGCAAAATACTCGTCTGATATATTTTTTGTAAAATTTATTACGTTGTGTTCTGTATTTAAAATTGTTTAAATCGTCTGGGTACAATTTTTGCTCGGCTTTTTCGTCGTATTTGATCCCCTTGCCAACCCCAATACCAGGAAAATTGCCAATGTGTATGATTTCTTGCTCCATTTCCCTTCTACTTGCAAACATATGTTGTAGCATATCAGCTGCACTCTTTTATCAACGCTGGAAACGCGATACATATGGAATGGTTTGCCAGCTTTAATTGTGTGACTTCTTGTATTGATCTTTTCATTTAGAATTTCCACATTTTTATTTATCTTTGGAAACTTCTTTATTACATATTTGAATTTCGATGGACAATGATGCTTTAAAAAATGCAGTTGCAATCAAAAGTCATAGATGCTCCGAATATTCCTTCATTTATTCTTGTTCCTCTGCCTCTTGCAAACTAACTGCAGGATGATGTATTGCCAACAAATCTTTTATGATTCTTGTCAAGAATAAATTGAAATTCCCCTTAAAAATTATATTTTGGAAGAATTCAGGTAAAATTCGTTTCAAGAAAAATGAAAATAATAAGATTCCTTTTGCGGTGTTTTTGAATTTTTTGAAACAAAATATTTTTATAGGAGTAACAACTGTAAATAGATCTTTTGATCATTGATTACTTGATTGGTGTCATTTGCAAATTACATTTGTAACTTAGCAACATCGGACGAGATTTGTTTTGTGAAAATATAGAAATAAACACAAATTTATTTGATAGGTTGTATCTCCCAATTATGGGTAACAGTAAGAAGCGAAACTATTCCAATTTGAAATAAACATACCATCAACAATGCCCCATTTGCTAAACATGGCAGGGCATTTATTGCATTTCCATGTTAAGCTGCCTGTTGAATTGATCTCATCTATACGGTTGCTATTGTTATCCGCGCTTTCATCATTTGGAACTCCCGAAGTGTTCCCCATGAGTGTCATTGCACACTTTTTGTGGTAAATGTGGTTACAGACGGGATGAGAGCCATTTGAGTCTTGTAGCAATAATATAGTAAAATCTCCGTTCAAAACGTCGTTGCAAGTAGAGCAACGAACGACAGAGTTATCTTCAACCTGGGAACTAGACGAACCAGATTGTTGACCTATAATAAAATAAATTTAATATGAAGTTTTTAGAGTTTGAAAAGTATATTGAGAAATTACACGCTAGCTTTAGGCAGTAACCAGCATTGCATTTGGGGAGAATTCCTCAAATTGTTATAGTATATGGAATAGCGAGAATTCCCCTTACCGCTATCTTTCTCGTCTTCTTTAACTCCACACATTTTCTTAATTGTGGATTTCAACGCGATAAGTTAATAATATTTATTGATTAATCACGAAAGGGAATCTTGAAATCGTCTAATATACTACCATAAATGCTAATATTTTATAATACCTCATCACCATTTTACATTACAAACACCCTCATTCATCACTGCAGTGTATTTTCTACAAATGTGTCGTTGTTTTAAATTGACCAACTACTATACTCGGAACATTTACATATACATTTCGGTTTTCACTGATCATGGAATTATTACCAAGTATTATTTTATTATAATACCCTATTAAACCCAGGGCAAACGCAGTATTTTACAGATTGCGTTTTCCAAACTTTTACATTTACATTTACTTTTAGAACACCTGGGCATGCGCAGTTCAAATTAAACAACTTTGATTCAATTGTTCGTCCAATTGTTTGAACTTTTACATTTACAATTAAAGTCCATTCTATACGTAAATGAATTGTCCAACTTTTACATAAAAAATATTTCCATTTTTGTCAAAAATAAATCCAAAAGTAAATGTAAAAGTAAAAGTAAATATAAAAGTTTGGAAAACGCAATCTGTATATTATTCATTTCGTTCAACAATTTATCCAATGTTGCATGTTGTATTGAGGTGGAGAATAAGGTAGTTGTCCCCCCGAACACTAATGAATAAGATTAAGGTGCACTGAAAGTGATCTCCTTATTCCTGGTAGTACTTAAAAGGTACAAATTATTTTTTGTGCTTTCGTCCCAGTAGAAACGTTTTAAATACGCCGACGATTTTTTGCATGATTTTGTCAAAAGTAAAGTCGGTGAGAAGAATGGATAGTTCTATAAAGTCTGGAGCATTTTCCAGGAAACGAGGATGGAAGTAAAAAACTCCCTCTGGCAATTGGTATGGAATAACCCAAGTTGAAAAGGCATTGCGTTGCGTTGGGGAACCCAAAATTAATTCCACACAACGTTTCAAAATATGAAAAGCTTGGATATGATGGTTAAGCGCTTGAACTGCGGCAGGAATGTCGAATATTATATTGGTGAAATGAGGTGAAATAAAGTGAGGAAGTTGAAGTTGTTACAAACCATTAGAGTTCTCTGGTGGAATATTTGTAATTTGTCTGTCACCGCCACCACCGTGTTGATTTTTAAGCCTTCCAGGGTAGTGGAACGGGGGAGAAAGATGCGTTTTGAATACTGGTATTTGTTTTTATTATAGGTTTGTGATCTGAAGCAGTCTATTCATACATTGTTGACTGCAGGGTAGATAGACAATTTTGAAATAGATTCACATACACCTTCCGAGTATTTAAGATGTGGCTTAATTTATTCAAGAGGGTGTATCTACGTGTTCCACAAAAAATGCTATTCCACTTAAAGCTATCTTCCTCGTCTTTTATAACTCCACACATTTTCTTAATTGTGGATTCCAACTCGATAAATAATATTATTTATTGACTTATTACGAGAGGGAATCGTGGAATAGTATTCTAAGCATTCACTAATACTAGTATTTTACAATACCTCTTAAGCATTTTACAAAGACCCTTCATTCATAACTGCCTTGTATTTTGTTCAATGGAGTCGCTGTTTTAAATTAACCAACCACTATACTCGGTATATATTAATTTCGGTCTTCACTGATCATGGAATCGTTGTAGGGCCTCCAAGTATTATATTACCCTATTAAAAACGTTATAACTAAAACGTATAAATTATTTGTTATGCTTCCGTCATAGTAGAAATAAAGGATTTAGAAGAAAACATTGAGTTGCATGACCTGGTGTTTTTAAAATCTAATAGTTCTAATAGGTTTGAGTTGTTTTCAAATTCTTCTTTTTTAGAAAGTACATTTTCGAAATATCTAAGACGTGGCTTACTTCTTTTGTGTTGGGGTCGTCCCATGCTCCACAATAAAATACTATTCCACTTAAAGCTATAAATATCCAAGAATATCTTCCTCGTTTTCTTTAATACCACATATTTCCATATGGTGGATACCAACTCGATAAATATTAATAATATTTATTGATTAATCACGAGGGAAAGTCGCGGATTCTATGCATTCATTAATAATTGCCTTTCACAATACCTCTTAGGGATTCTCCTTAGACCCGTCATTAATCTCTATGGTGTAAAATTTCCAGAAAGGAGTCGCTGTGTTTTAGCCAACTAATATAGGTACTCCAATTCACTTTCTCTGTGTTGTAATAATGTGGGATCAGATTGGATTAATTGTCAGTCAGATCGACTTCAAAATCGGACTGTCACATACATCCAAATTAAACAGTATTTCCATTGAAATAATGGAACTAATTTAACCAATTTAATAATAAATAATTAAATATTTAGTTAAAATGAGGGAATAACTATTTCACTCAATAAAATCTTCGTGAAATTGTAATATAATTCAAAAGCTACAAAAATATATTGTTATAATAAATATTTCCTTCCGCAACCTTTTTAGCATTATTTGTAATATAAATCAATAGTTAAGAAAACACAAACTCAAATCTTTGTATAGGTGAGCTTCTTGCGCCTTATTCATATTATTTTTACCTTTAGTTTGCTCAAAGAGCCGACACTTTTTCAATTGAAAATAGATATATACAAAGC
This sequence comes from Pogonognathellus longicornis, assembly GCA_034694085.1. Classification (NCBI taxonomy): domain Eukaryota; kingdom Metazoa; phylum Arthropoda; class Collembola; order Entomobryomorpha; family Tomoceridae; genus Pogonognathellus; species Pogonognathellus longicornis. The sequence goes on along the minus strand of JAQFYB010001413.1, from coordinate 11,479 downwards.
AACTAGATGTTAGAGGTAATATTACTTTTTAATTTTGAAATTATTACCCTAACGGAAATAGTCAATCTCTACCTCTTAATTCATACAAGATATATAAGAAAGTAGGTATTGATGCTGCCCCTATTTGAAAACGTACACTATATTGGTGGATTCTGCTAAATATTTGTTTCCTAATTAATGATTTGCTAACGTAATTATCAAGGAACTAAAAAGACAAATAGCAATGCTTTTTTACTTCTTTTTACACCTTTCTTATATCTGTTTCAGCCAAACTTTGGCTGTCTTTGAAAGGTATAAAAGCAAAATTCCTTTTTTCTTACCCCTGCTGCAAAGGCTTCATCCTTTTTTTTAAAAAGGTAACCTTTTTTGCCTTTTTTGATAAAAAGGCATGCCTTTTTTGATAAAAAGGCATGCCTTTTTTGTTCCCTCGTAATTATGTAACAAATATAAAATATTGCCAGCAGTTTTAAAGGTTTTAATTCAGTGCAATATATTAATTATTTAAAAAATACAAATACGATTCATAATTCAAAGTCAAAATGCTATGGCTTGCAGTTAATGTAGATTTAGTGTATGGTTTGGTACATCTTAATACATATCAATTGATACCTTAGAGGAAGGATAAACGATAGAAAGACTCTCCATCATTTTTCGAAAAAATTTCCTATGTTGATACGTCGGTCTTTGATGATCGTATATGCTGTAGCCAAATAGCCAACCGCAATATAAAATGGTAGCATTTTAATAAAATTAAATAGAAAAATAACGAAGAATAAAGTAGGCGTTTTTCTTTTCCACAATCACAAAAATGTGGTTATTTTACTCGAAGAGTACAAAATGGCAAAATATTATGTGGGTGCTTAATAAAGTAATATTGTAGCATAATATATTATCCTTAAATCTATAGCAAAATCATGTTTTCATGTTCATTGGGTATTTTTGAATATGAATACATTGGAATAATTACACTTTCGTGAAAATATTTATTATCTTAAAATGTACACTATGATGATGAGTTATTGAATTGTTCTAGAAACTTTTATTGCCTTTTGTAAATGTATATTTTCATTTGATACTAAAGCTTAATACACAGCAAAGTAAATGCTGGCTGTAAACGAGGCTAACTATATCTGGCTCTATGGCTAATTTCTCTTCACTCACGAAGGCAGAGTAATATTGAAGTCATTTACAATTAGTTCGCCAAATAAATTATATGGCTACCACAACTTGGTTTTTTGTCGCCTTAAATATGAACTTATTTGTATAATGAAACTAACTTATGATTGTTAAAAATTGAGTCTTTTTAGGAAAATGTATTCTATGAAATGAAATAGTCATGTGTGTATAAATTATAAATGTGTCGCTCTAACATTTATATTTATAGAAAAATTAATTCAGTTGGTATGAATATAATATTTCTTAACTCAATTTAAAACCAAAATTAAAAGAAACGATAGTGTTACGATTGTTGACTATTTTCTGATAGTGCAATATATAGGTAGGCTTATACGCGTTTGCATTTTGCTGTTAGTTGCAAGAGATTCCATTGAAGTCAGCAGAGATGGACTGAAAGAATTTTTTCCGGCACGCTTTTACAAGATTGCAATCACATTCTTTCGCATCCCTTGATACATTCTTCCATTCGGTTCCAAAAATTTCCAACGCCCTTTGCTCTGAAAACATTATTTTCATTTTAAATTGAATTACTCACGTTTATAGAAATGTCAATATAAACGAAAAATCAATTGATATATTATTTTATATTTATTCTCTGCGTATAATATTTTCATGAGCCTTTTTATCCAAGAATTCTACCTTGATCTTTTTCATTAATGCATATCCTTGATCTTCCAAGTCCTGGTCCCACTATAAGGTATCAAGGGGGAAAAGTGTGGTATTTGCCCCTCGAACAATATAGATTAAGGTCCATGAAAAGTGATCTCCGTATTCTAAGTAATAATTATAAGTGTGAATTTTTTCTCGCGCTTCCGTCACATTAGAAATAATCCATTTGGAAGGAAACATATTGAGTTGCATGTCATTGTTGCATTTCTGATGTATACTTAAGGAAGTAGGACAAGTAAACTTTCGACATGCAGATTATGCTGTTTCTCTTGGCCTGTTATAATGTTGGTACTGACAGAGCTCATTTTCTTAAACAATATTTATACTAAAAGGAATACTCTGAAGCAGTCTAGCCATAAGTTGTTGACTGCAAAGTAGATACGCATTTTTTAAACATATACGCCTTCCGAATGTTTAAAATGTGTGGTTGAATTATTTCGTGATGGTGTGGTCCCATCTTCCACAATAAAATACTCTTATCTTTAAAGCTACATTCATCGTCTTCTTTGACTCCACACATTTCCTTAATTATGGATTCCAACGCGATATATTAATAATACTGTAACGTGTTACTACTCTATTTGATGCCGGAGAAGAAATTAAAAGACTTTTTTTTGATTTGGTAATACACACGATTGCCTGGGGCTGGTGGTGTAAAGAATATTTATTTAAAACTAAATTTGCTCTTTTTATACAAGCCGAATCTATTTAAAATTTTATCATTTAAACTCGCATCCTCGTTTTCCCAATCCCTAACATATACACAAATTTTGATTTTAGTATCTCTGGGTTTGGCCAAATTTGCTCATAGAAAGTGCATCAAAAATCTAAGCACTTCCTCCCCCACACAATCATATCTTGGGCATATTCACTAATTTTAATAATATCCCTATTCTGTAGGTTTCTTTGTTGGTATTTACCACCTTGAAAAATAAGGAACATATCTTTAAAAAAAATTGTACTTTGTGCGTAAACAAGAACTAGAGCATAAGGCGAATCATCCCCTGATGGTAAATCATTGTTGTCATGAATACTATGCGCGTCTACAGTTCGAAGAGGCATAACAAGATTTTCTACTCCTTCTGCACCGACTACAAAATACCTATTTTGTTTAAACATCTGATTCATAAAATCAATTTCTATTACTATTGTCTTGGAATATGCCTCTAAACAAAAAGGCTCCGTTTAGGGAATGTATGATTCTACCACCCGCAGCTGGTTACATACTTTCAGGAGTTCCATACATTCTTTTGCCGTAGTTTGCTCAGGACTGTTGATGTTAAATTCATTAATTATCAAAGTACAGTGTGAAGAGGGAACCTTGGGTGGGTAACCCTAAATATGTGTATATATTATATTAAATGTTTCACATTTGCTTAAGGGTTGGTTCAGGGATTAAGGCGGGAATAGAAAAAAAAACACTAATAAATCAAATAGCTTTTAGTTGGAAACTTTTATTGAAAATGAAAATAGAAATTCTTATGTAGTTGATTTTTCTCTACAATAATGTACTTTCAATTTTTTTAAAATTAAAATATAGATTATACGAACAATATAGATTAAGGTCCATAAAAAGTGATCTCAAATAAAGTAATAATTATAAGTGTAAATTATTTCTATTGCTTCCGTTACATTCGAAATAATCCATTTGGAAGACAACATTGAGTTGCATGTCATTGTTGCATTTCTGATGCGTATTTAAGGAAGTTGAGGACAAGCAAGTTTGCAAATGCATACTATGCTGTTTCGCTGCGCCTGTTATCATGGTGGAAATAGCAGAGATCATTGTCTAAAACAATATTTAAACTAAAAGGAATTTTCAGAAGCATTCCAGCCATACAATGTTGACTGAAAAGTAGATACACATTTTTAAACAAATGCACTTTCCGAATATTTAAGATGTGTTTTCTATGCCTCGACCCTTTTTATTACGTCCTCCATCATTTTCTCTTCCTCTGCCTTTTGGAGTAAATTGAAAAAGGCGTCCTTAGCCATATGTTCTATAAATGAAAATTGTTTTGAAAACATTTATTTCGAACACCATTATTACGTAGTAATTTAAAATAATTATTATTTAAATACTGTAAACTGTAAAGGCATACCATCTTTAAAACCCCAGTGTTTAACCTTTCTTTTACCTCCATTTTCTTTTGTCCACAAGTGAGCTTGATTTATCTTCTTCATGCATTCATTCTGTTGAAATCAAATTAGATATTAGAAAGTTATATCATGATTGTGTTATTATTATTTCATCAAATTTTGATAAAATAGTAAATCAAGAGTCAACTGTAAAATGATGGACATTTGATGGCAATTGTGATGTGAAGTTGCAGTCAATGTAATTAAGAAAAACCAAACAATAATAGATTGGTTGAAATTTAGGCAGAGAGTTGCAGGCGTGAAAATGTTTGGGAACCCGCATGTAAATACCTGTGGGAACCTTAGGTGGGACAACCCAACCAGGCACAACCCAACCGGCATTTTGGCTGGGCTGGCTTGGTTGGGGAAGGTATTTTGGTTGGGCAGGCTGGGCTGGGGAAGCTATTATGGTTGGGTTACAGTTTAGAGGGCGTTTTTCGACAAATAACTAATTGCATACAAAGCAAATAAATATATTATTTAGGATGGAGAAGAGTAAAACATTTTCTGTAGGCCTGGTTAGGAATATAGGAGTAATAAGACAAATTATGCGTATGCGTTGTTGCGTTGATTGCAACTAGAGTGTGCGCATTAATATGTGTGTACCATAAAAAACTGCTGAACCGTGAGCTCATGTCTACAATTTAATTATTTCGTAATGGATCCTTTGCAGCTCCAGGCTGAAATGTATAAATTCTTAATGTTATTAATTTAATAACAATTTATGTGCGTATTTTGATTTCAGATTCACTACTTACTTTAAGAAGACACTGCACACTAAAGTGACGTTTTTAAAGATTAAATGATTTCTCCGGATTGGAGAACAAATTCAAAATTCGGGTTTATTTGCTTCGGAAGCTAGATTCTTGCTCTTTCATAATATGGTTTTAGTTTTTTGAAAAACTGAAAACCGTATACCTTATTCGGTTTTTTCCACAAAAATCCGGATTCAACCTACAGTTTTCATATTTTCGAAAAACTAAAACAACATTATGAAAGAGCAAGAATCTAGCTTAAAAAATAAATAGTCTGAATTTTGAATTTATTCCCCAATCCGGAGAAATCATTTTATCTGTAAAAAAGTCAAGTGGTTTTTTACACATTAATTTATTTCTTCGGATTAGGGAATAAATTCGAAATTCAGGCTATTAACTTTTGAAGCTAGATTCTTGCGCTTTCATAATGTGGTTTTAGTTTTTCGAAAAAGTGAAAACTGTAGGTTGAATCCGGATTTTTGTGGAAAAAACCGAAAAAACCGAATAAGGTATACAGTTTTCAGTTTTTCAAAAAACTAAAACCACATTATGAAATATCAAGAATCTAGCTCCCGAAGTAAATAAACCCGATTTTTGAATTTGTTCTCCAATCCGGAGAAATCATTTAATCTTTAAAAACGTCACTTTAGTGTGCAGTTACATTTATCAATTTTGCTGAATTTCGAAATTTAAAAGTGGGAAATTTGAAATTGAAAATACAAAATGTAAAGTTTCTATAAGCTTTTAAACACTGTAATAAGTCTATAAAGTTGATTCTAATTTTTTAAACACTAGGAGTAATTTTGGGTGATTTGGGACACTTTTGGCATGACTTGGGACACTTTTTGTGTGATTTGGGATAAATTTTGGGGGATTTGGGATAATTTTCGGTGATTTGGGACACTTTTGGCATGACTTGGGATACTTTTTGGGTGATTTGGGATACTTTTTGGGTAACTTGGGACACTTTTATGGTGACTGGGGACACTTTTGGCATCACTTGGGATACTTTTTGGGTGGCTTGGGACACTTTTGGCATCACTTGGGATACTTTTGGCATCACTTGGGATACTTTAGGCATCACTTGCGATACTTTTGGCATCACTTGGGATACTTTTGGCATCACTTGGGATACTTTTGGCATCACTTGGGATACTTTTGGCATCACTTGGGATACTTTTTGGGTGGCTTGGGACACTTTTGGCATCACTTGGGATACTTTTGGCATCACTTGGGATACTTTTGGCATAACTTGGGATACTTTTGGGGTGGTGGCGCCTAGTTCCCGGTTTTCTATTGGCTGTGAGCCAAGTTACAAGTTTTCTGTGCACTGTGTGTTCTGTGCTGTGTGCGTTGTGAGCTGTGCGTTAGGGTGATGTGCGCCAAGTCCCAGGTATTCTTTGCGCTAAGTTTTGGGGTCCATTATTTCAAACAAATACTATATTGAGGAAAGGCCTTTTTGCTACGAGAATTTTAAACCTATAATTAAATTTTTGACTATGTATTTTGAGGTTACATTGTAGGCCATGCTATGGACGGCGTGTCCACTGTTAAATTGCCATGAACATTGTCAAATTTACACGCGGTTGTAAAGAGGGGCAAAAATAACTATGCATCGAAATAATTGATTTTTTTCTTACACAAAAGCTCAAAAAATATTTATTCAGGACGCGCTGTCCTGTGTATTGTCAGTTAGGGTTAATAATTACTATTCTTCTATTCTTTTAATTGACTTTCAGTGTTTTGTAATATATAAATAAATTTCACAATTCCTGTTGCGTCTAAACACTAATGAAGTTAAAATAATTTGACTACAATCATACCTTCGGATATAATTGCTGAAATATCAATTAGGGGAAAGAAATTGCCACAATTGAAATTAGAAGATGTTATGAATAAATGTAATGTCCTCTAATTTGCAAACAATGGCGTATCTAGGAGTCTGAAATGGGTGGGGCCCAGATTAAGTCACTGAGTTAGTAAAAAAAATCCGTAAAACCTATATAGCAAACCAATTTAGGGAATTTTACCCAAATATACGTAAATTTAGGGCAAAAATCGCTCGAAGCGCAAAACATTTATTTTATAATTTTGTTCAAAAATCGTTAAAATAGCACAAAAATAACACAAAAACCCTAAATTAGTACTTGCAATAGCAGTCAAGAAAAAATGCAAGAAAATAGCAAAATGATATAACGCTATTTAGCCTCTTTATGGCATGAAACATGAAGATATTAGGTCTCAAGAAGGTAGCTTTCAGCTGAAAAACATAGCAAATGCTAGCTATTCCTGTCTCTAAATATAACACAACAGAAAGAAGACGAAAAAGTCCACGGTGTTCTTTCGGCTGAATTTTTAGACATACCCTTATTATAGGTGCTTCATATTCTATACTACAGATCCATGCTCACATATCTGATAATGAGTAAGCTAGTAAGCAAGGTATGCTACACATCTCATTAGGTCAACTTTTAAATGAACATATCTAATAAATATGCATTTTATGTTATATTTTATTGATATATACATGATTTTTTTATGATTTGATGAAATTGGTTCCACATTTATTAAAATCATGTGAGATGCATAATTACCTAGTGTATGTTCGAAAAATCTGGGTGGGGTCCGGGCCCCAAGGCCCCACCACTAAATACGCCCTTGTTTGCAAATGTCCTCTAATTCTCATTTCATTATATATTTTTCTCTACAGACTACCTTATTCTATTGCAATAAAGAATTACTTACATTGCAAATTTTAAAATCGATTCCAAATCATCGACCATTGTTTCAAAAAACCCTTCCGAGGATTTCCTCGGTTCCTGTATTGCGTTTATCGCATCATGGGAATCATTTCGCCATTCCGCAGCCATAATGTCCGCCGTCTTTTCGGCTAAATGAAAAATATTGTAAAATATATATCAATACCATTCGTTATAAAATGATATTACCAAAATCGGTATAAGCAACGTAAATACGTACTGCCGAAAAGTGAATGTTGTGATCTAAAATTTTTCACTATGTTGCTCGGTTACCACATTATCATGACTTTATGACTTTAAGAAAGAAAGAATATTAAGTTGGTTTATTCTATAGGAATTTGGTTTTCTGTCATCTCTAAAACTCAACAAGCAAACCAACGTTATGTTTAATGCTGAAGAAACCGCTGAAAGAACTACGGCAATCCTTGTCCTTCAACAGCATTTTGGATCGTCTGCTTCAGTTTGCCCAAGCAGCGAGAAGCTGAAACAGGTTTTAAAAAGAATTGTTGTATTAGTCAATCCAAAAGGGAACCAATGATGCACTACATATTATACACATATTACATGCACTACATATTATACACATATTACATGCACTACATATTATACACATATTACATGCACTACATATTATACACATATTACATGCACTACATATTAAACACATATTACATGCACTACATATTATACACATATTACATGCACTACATATTGCACATTGCCATGTTAATTAAAGAAATCATAATTAATAATGCTTATTTAAAAAGGCAACACCAATCCGCTTAAACCTCACAATGTCACAGTCACAATTTTTAGATCCCCCCACGTCCACGTATTCAGTTTTTAATATTACGTGATGGTTTGCTCGCTACGCATCATTTATATGGATTAAATTAAAAGTACTAAAAGTTAATTACCTGTAAATATAATGACTGCGCAGAGCAGCCCCACGAAAAACCTCATGCTTTCTGTATTTTGTATTTTCGCGACCCCAAACCTCTCGAGCACGATCGAGTTCCTTAGTGCATTCGAAGGCGGACTTCAGGGTGTATGATTGCTTCTGTAATGCAATAAATAGCGATATGAAAATTTAACGATATTAAAATCTGCATGATGTGATACATTATACACATTTACGTATATACATATTATTTTTAAGTTCAAAGAAAGCTTACCAGCAAATCGGTATTGACGCAGTCATCTCCAATTTGTACTTGCAATTTAGTACATCGGCCCCCCTTTAAAATGTGCTTAACTAACTTGTGCAATTGTACGAATTAAAATTGATTTGAATTTAACTAATTTTAAGAATTATGACACTGTCACTTGAGCTTCAATTACATTCATCGCGTGTTTTGAAGCATTCTGCTCCAAAAATTTCCATTGCCCTTTGAACCGAAAACATTATTTTCATTTTAGTTTGAATTACTCAATGCTTATAGAAATGAAGATAAACGAAAACTCAATTGATATATTATTTTATATTTATTTCTGTCCATTGAACAATATACTACATAAGAAGAGCAGACGTTAGTTAGGTTTTGGTTAGAAACCAGCTATCGGCCTCAGTCAATGAGAGGTTAATACGCAAAGAACACTCCACATATCACTGTTGAGAAAAGGAAAACCGGCGCCCAATCAAAACTCTCCTAACTTCTGCTCTTCTTATGTAGTATATTGTTCAATGATTCCTGTCGTATAATAGTCTTTTTCACTATAAATATCCACGATCGCCCAAACCCTGGTCCGGCTGTGGTCCCAAACCACGCCATCGAAACAATTTTTCAACACATCCATTTGTCACAGTTTTCATATCTTTATCAAAATATAGGAGATAAAATGTGGCCCAGAGTGGAAATACAGGTGCATAAGTTTTGCATCCAGCACAAAGGGGTTGTAATAAGGGCTGCTTGCTTTTTCCTGAGGAAACAATTTCGTCTCCTCCCTCAATGAATCAATACACTGGCTGATTGGATTTGCGGTTTTGCAAGTTCTAGCCTGCGTTCTTCCCATTTCATCAAATTTTTGACGGCAATATTTATGAAGATCTTCAGTAATAAAGTCGATAATAATTGATGATTTGCCTTCTAAAACGGAAACCCCGTATTTCACCTCCTCTTCAAATTTTCAGTTTCCCATGACTGTGCACCATAATTTCAGCACGATGAAAAATTCTTCTACTGATTCTGCACGTACTAATAAAGCAAAAGCATTCAAGGATAATGTTTTTTTGTTGCTTTCCTATGCCGGCAGAAATACATTTAGAAATATTATCCGCAAAAGTCTTAATTATATGGGCTGTGCACATATAATTAAGGCGTATAATTAACGTTTTACTTCTAAAATCGTCTATATTAATGTGAACATAATTTTGACATCTGTTCAATATATCGAAATCCATTAAAGCCATTGAATATATTAAATGCCACATTAAACAACGTACAACTAAATAAAATGTTTACTCTCTTTACAATTCCAGTCTTATGGCTCCACTGGGGTAGTTTACTGTTCAGTGACTCCTTAAAAGCTTGAACTCTTTCGGAAATCGACTTGACATCATGTCTATCGATACCACATGAGAAAGTATTGAGTAAGAAACCAACATTTTGATGTTCGCCATTTACGATTTGATACACCACAGTGTAAAAATAAACATTATTTGGCTGGCCTACGATAATAACATTGCATGTGCAATCAAAATATACCGTAATTCCCTTGTCTTTAGTGGCCTGTTGGCATAAAATTCCCAAGCTTTCAGGATTGATCATGGAAAACGCAAAATGCACGTCTGATATATTTTTGATTAACTTTTGCTTCCTATTGATCCCCTTGCCGACCACAATACCAGGAAAATTGCCACTCTCTATGATTTCTTGCTCCACTTCCCATCTTCTTGCAGACTTCTGTTGTAGCATATCAGACGCACTATTTCTATCAACGCCGGAAACGCGATACATACGGAATGGTTTGCCAGCTTTAATTGTGTGATTTCTTGTATTGATCTCTTCAACTAGAATTTCCACATTTTTATTTATCTTTGGAAACTTCTTTATTGCAAATTTGAATTTTGGTGGACAACGATGCTTTAAATGCAGTTGCCATCAAAAGTGATAGAGGCTCCAAATATTATTTCATTTATTCTTAATCCTCTGCCTCTTGCCAAACTAACTGCAGGATGATGTATGGCCAACAAAGGTTTTGTGATGCTTGTCAAGAATAAATTGACAGTCCCCTTAAACCTATCTTCCTCGTCTTCTTTAACTCCACACATTTTCTTAATTGTGGATTCCAACGCGATAAGTTAATAATATTTATTGATTAATCACGAGAGGGAATCTTGAAATCGTCTAATAGGTTATGATAAATGCTAATATTATTGCTTATAACTATTTTGCAAAGACCCTCATTCATACTTGCAGTGTATTTTCTACAAATGAGTACTTAGAAGGTAAAAATTATTTTTTGTGCTTTCCTCCCAAGTAGAAATAAAGCATTTGGAAAAAAACATTCAATTGCATGACGTTGTAGCATTTTTGATATGTACTAAAAGGGGGCAAGCAAACTTAGGAAATGCAGATTGTGCTATTCCATAAATGTGCAATACATCAATAAACAATATGCTGTTTATCGTTGTTTATGGGCAGAGTACTGGAATTCGTCAAAAATAGGTTGAAGTTCAGCAAAATCGTATATGGGAATTCGGTAGTCCTGTATTGGAAGATTAATTGCTCGAGTAAACACCAAAATTTGAGTCGATATAGCTGTAAGTATTTGTCCGATTTGAAAACAGGAAGTAGAATCTGCAGACTTATTCATTCAGGTTGCAAGTTCTTTTATATACCGTTTGATGAAGGTGCGTACTCGTAGTTTAGTCAAAGGCATTTGATAGTCATAAGCAGAGTTTGGACATTTAATTTCCAAAAACCAAGAAATATTTATTTAAATATTTGCCAAAAAACACCAAAATATTTTCTTAAACAT
>JAQFYB010001412.1:0-32809 GCA_034694085.1 Pogonognathellus longicornis | reverse complement strand
AAGTTTGAAATGGTTATAACCGAATGTTGAAATTTTTTCTCAGAAATGCAATAATTTCCGTTTCACCTCTAGATTCAGTAAAGGCCAGCCCAGCTGGCCTTCAACTTTATTACATTTTGCATTTACTCCTTTCCCGCGCGGAGCGCGGGCGCTGATCCACTAGTTACTATATAAAATCATGAACTTCACAGCTAAAAGAAAGTTTTTTTTCATCACCTTTTCTTTTCTAAGGATATAAAATACAGTTGTCAGGCATTATGAAAGGAAACGGGCAATCAATGTTTCTCAAATGAAATTACTACTTGTAGGAAATAATTGTATTACAAGAGAATTACACTAACAATAATTCCATTAAATTCCTGTCTAATGCATCAGAGTTTGATTGCGACAAAAAGGAACCATGGTATATGGCATATATGCCTGAATGGCAAAAAAACAAGTTAGAAGTATCGAATTGATTATTTGCCATGTGCCATGCTGCAAGAGTCATCCCATTATATTTTCAATCTTTGGATGATATTTTAGTTTATTTTTACTCTTTTTACTACACTACGTCAAAAACTTCTTGACCTCATCCCACACAGATCAGATATGTTATGGTACTAGGACACGATATTATTATTTCGTCAAAGGTACTCCAAAAAGTTTCAGTGAGGCATAAAAGCCGTATAGGAAATGAATGGGTGAATGTATGCCTAGAGAGCTGAATTCAGGGTACAATGAACGAAAGATGCACTTATATTAACTATTTTCTTGCTGTGCCAAACTCTGGATTTTCTCTTGCTCGTCGTGCAAGGAAATGGTAGCATGGATTATCGTTTTGTAAAATGACAATCACAAAGCGTCTTCTGCCTCCTAGGCGAAATTACAATGAATTCTTCCTAGTATTATAATCTGAACGGTCGTAAGAAATGTTCTGACACAAAATATCGCCAACTTTATGAATTGTCTAAAGAACAATAGTGATTTTGCTGAGTATAGACATTAGTTTCATGCACGCTTAACGAAAAGAGATAGGTAATAATAATAATATTGCAATCCTTTAGTGACGACAACGCCATGTAAGTGTAAGTCCTTATTGTTGATGTGTTTATAATAATGGGCGACATTTGAGAGCTTTCGTGCAGTTTGGGTGTTTGGAAAGGAGGAGGAGGTAGTATGAATGTGTAGACAAGTTTTAATGTTGTTTAATGTTGTGTCGATGACTTTCTAGCTCAATTTAGGTCTATGCTAATTTTCCAAGTTGAAATGACTTTGGGCGATTTTCATGTATGAAATTAATACTTCTGCATCCGTCCGTTCTACACTAACTTCACAATTTAGGACAAAAACTAGAAATACATAAGATACCTAAGTGCTTTCATGAAAACTTGTCACATCATATTTTGCGTCCATTCATTTTCAACAAACTTTACGACGTATCCAAAACTTATTTATGTTTCCTACGCAATAGTATCTATGTTTCTGTAATTACTAGTACAAGTCTACGAGAATAAGAGAGAAATTCAGATTTCAGACTGCTTGACATAATTAATAATATCTAATGCTATTTTGAGACAGAATAAATTTCACACATGTACACTTCTTTATGAGTAATTGAAATTCTTGCGTAGGTATGCAAAGTATTTAATGTTTTCGTGTTTGACGTTTTACAAATGACGGAAATTAGTTACAACATAAGGGTGTTTACATTTTTTACATTTCTATATACTAATATTTTAACTAAGTTTTGCTCAGCTGTATTTAACCTCTCCCAATTGACATAAATATTTCAATGAATATAAATATTCACTATGATATAAACATAGAATTTTAAATCAATGCCGATTTTAAATTTGCAAAACATGGACAATGAAGTACGAATGAAAGCATTTTCATACAAGTAACTAAGCAGCACTATTTATAATGTGCATTAGTTTACAATGCATTATACCGTTTAAAAATTTGTCAAAAGCATTCAACCGTTCAAGTTGTACACTGTTGGCTCACGCTGAATTTTTACACAAAAGCAACTGAATACATAATTAAGTGACATTTTGAGCCTTGTTCGAGTGCAGTGTTTTGAACAAGTCTACGATAGTACGATAACTCTTTTACTTTATATTTACATGTTTGAAATGGGTAGCTACCAGAGTTGGCAACACACACATTTATTCCGCCTCGGTTCGAATTCGATATTTGTATAAAAAAATCCGGCTCGGTTCGAGTTCGGTTCGAAAATTTTCTGTTCGAACTCGTTTTAATAGTCAAAAATATCAAAAAATGAATAACAGATATGGAAATAATCCTAATCTTTCAGGCTCGGTTCGAACTAAGTTCGAATTCGATATTTGTTTAAATAAATCCCGCTCGGTTCGGTTCGAAAATTAGCCGGTTCGAAAATAATCGAACCGCCTCGGTTCGTGGCCACCTCTAGTAGCTACCTAACCACACCTACTGGAAAGTATGCGGACCACTCTTAGTCTGTACTTGAGCTACAATCTTGATGAAAAAAATGTAGGGATATTTAGGTTGTATATTATCGTGAAGATCTTTTCTACTTTCTTGTTCTTACATTTCTTTCAGTACGAAGCATTTAATTGCTTCACTGCACTTTTACATTGCAATTCAACTATATAGAAGCACTAGAGGTGTTTCATCTTTTGCTTCCACTAAAGACTCGATCCTTCCTTCCTGTACATACCTCAAATATAATAACACTATATAGAATATAAGCATACTCCGAATTTGAGGATAATTTAATGAATGGATGGTTAAAAGCAATTATTCTTTTATTTCCGAGGTACTAAATGCGTTTTGACTGTCATTACCGCCAGGCTTCTTTTTTCCGGGGACTATAATATAGTGTAATATTAAGTGTGTGTTGAGATAGCTTTGAGGCCTTGTGATATTTACATATGTATGAGGAGACGGAATATGATGTACAATTTATAACGACAATATGTCAAAAGGAGGAAGAGGTTTATGTAATATCCTGTTAGTTACAATATGACGAAACCATTGGCTGGTTGGCAGTTCACTTCACATCCATAATTCACACAGGAGTATCTTGCAGAAGACGAGAGAGTGGGAGATGGAGACATAGAGCGAGAGAATAGACGGAGAATAGCAAAGCTAGAAGCAATAGCAATGTCGTGCTATTTGGAAAAAGTGATGGGACGTTTGGTTGGCGTAATATGAATCGTGCAGAGTGGGAGAGCTGATTCTTGTGTGTTCTTATGCATACACTTGGAGTAGTTCTGTACAAGTGGAATTGCTCCTCGTCTGTTTATCTGCGTGTGGATCAAAGGTGAGAGAAAGGAGTGAGTGAGTGAGAGATGTGACATCACACAAGGCAAGAGTCTCGTTAATATATTTCTGAAAGTGTCACTACTCCACCAATGTGCAACAGACTCGCTCCATTTCCAAATTTACAAAAGCATTGATGTCTACATTCCTTTTTCCTTCCACCACCGACCCTTCCCATCATCCACATTGAGTGTCGTCTAAACTACGTACTTACATCTTATCCAGCCTCCTGGCCAACATTCACAGATAGACGATAAAAGAAAATAGCTCTCAGCAACTCTAATATGGGCTACTGCTACAATTTATCCCGAGCAGTTCATAAACTCAATCTTCTATCCTAGTTCACTCCTACACAAACATATTATAGTCCTATCATTAACACTCGCACTCTTACAAAAGCTTCAAAAGTTTCATGTTCGTCTCATACTTTCACCCCAAGTGTTGACACGCGTCTATTCTACAGTTTATATAGAATTTTGTCATTTTTTTACATCTGATTGTACTTACACCTATAATTATCCCTTTGTATAGCATAATATCGGTAATAAATAATGGTCCGTGATAGTCATCACTTATAATGTGAGCTCAGATTTATTAGTCACTTTTGTAAGCAATAATGTCAGCTGGCTGAACTGTCTCAACCATTCTTCCAACATAATTTGTTCAGAAGTACAATAATATTAGTATGTAGGTATCCATTTTTGTTTTGTCGATCCTTCTTTATTACTTGTTTGTTTACAGCAGGAGTACATTTAGGTAGCTATTGATTTCGAAAAATATTGAAAAAAAACATTCTACAACTAATGATACAAATTGACTTGTACGTTTATGTACTTGTGTAGGTACTTGTTATGACTTGGACATTTATGTCATCAATCCTTTTGATTTCTCTTTAATGTGACCATCTCTATTACTAATGCACGCTAATGTACTATAATGAGAATGTATTGTACATAATGTGCTACTGAAACTTAATATAAACTCTAGTAAGATATTAAACAAAAGATCACTTACCTATTCTCTGATGACCATTTCATCATTACGAAATTATTGTTTATATTTTAGTCTTGTCTACGGGTTTGATTATAACACAATAACAAAGACCTAAAAATAACGCGTGAATTGAATGTTCGTTCTTTTTGATCATGTAAGAATTACAAAGGCAGCTTCAAGTTTGTTTTTATATACAACTTTGAGTATCATATTACTTATCATTACCATTGTTTTCTTTTTTACGTTTGCTTTATGCCTCTATTAGTTAGAGGTAAAAGTGAAATTATTAGCCGTGATTTGTCATGGACGCATTACATTTCAGAAATACTAAACATTGCCATATAATTAAATCAAAACATTTTAGCTATATTTTGCCGTTTTTGGTAAATTAAGCCCATTTTGATTTTTCGGGGGAAGGGGAAAATTTACCCCTTCGTCACCTTCCTTACACACACCATCCACGTTTTGAGAATGAGGCTTTATTACTTCCATGCATATCACCTTCAAAATATTTTGGAAGGTACCAGGTTAAAATTTTCCACCTCGTTCCCAGTCCATGTACCCAGCTATGTCTTTGTCTTGGTATTGTTATACTCATTAAAGAAGATCTTACTTTCACTAATACTCAAATCAGTTGTATATATTCTCAGGTCTTTCTCGCCTTGTTCGTTCCTCATAGCGTTTTAGTAGCTCTACCAAACACTGCATTGTATTCATCGTAGAACAAGATTGTACAAGCACGGTGTATATAGAGGTTTGGTATATTATAGAGATTTGCCTATGTCAGGGAATAACTGAGGAATCCTGTGAACAATCAATCTCAAGTTTACTTAATCGCCTCTTTGAGTTCGAGTAGGTAACTAAAATTCAAACAGAATTAGCCAGCACTGCTATTGGTTGTAGTATTAGTAATACAATGGAATGGAAGAATAAAGTTGTTCCCATTTGATGCCTACTCTGTTACAATTATTGTTATAGAATATACTACTATGTGTTGCACAGTTCTAGAGTGTTGTTGGGGTCTTCACCACCTAATTCTAGTCGTGGTGGTAGATTGTGAGTAAAGTTGTAAGTTGGCTGATGGAGAGAGAACTGATTGTACGACCAAAAACACGTTTAAAGCTTGTATGATGGGTTTCTCACTACTAATCTACAAGTTCCATGCTACCTGCCTTGGTTGACTAGTTGTATGACGGAATGAAGCCAAGCGACTCACAATCAGACACGAGGATGCATGAGAACTGTAATGGAATCTCCTTTCACCAACTTTCTATCTTGTTATTTTCTTTTGCGTTCTCTGTCTAAACTTGAGCAAGACAGACATGAGGCGATATATTGATGCACAACACACTTCCATGTCAGATATATAGATTAAGTAGTAGCCCGATATAAGCAAAAGATTCCAAGTGAATCGGGTCACTTTTTGTGATTCCATCCACAGTTGTATTCTAGAGAGAGAAAACAAGGAACTAGCACTACGTGCACACAAACCATTCCACAGATTCTATTGATGTGTACTACGAAACAAACAGCTTGGAAATAATTCCGTGTGACTATACGAGACAATAAATTTCTGAGTTGTTAACATCGTCTTTGTAGTGTTGTGAGCAAAAATTAAAATCCAAAGTGATAAATTATTGTGACGCCGATTCTTTTTCTTTTTCTTTTAAAAATTTAGTATTTAAGAAATTTATTGTGTTTTAAGAACCAAATTGAAATGACGGAAATGTTTGCAGTGTATTATAATGCTTGTATGAAAGTTTTCTACGAGTTGAAGTATTTAGATTAAATTCGGTGTAATTGGATGACGTGAATTTCAATTACTTATCGAATACAAATATTCCATAGCTGGCTATGTGTTCAGCCCACATATTTTCATCAAGGGTGGCCTTGCTGGATTCTACAGAAAGGCGCAGCTAAGTTTATTATTAATAATAAAGTTTCTGGGAGAGATCGTGCGCTGTTATGTGATTATGTACCTATGTACTCTATTTCTAGTTTCAAGTTCTTAACACGAGATAATAGAAGTCAGAACAATATGAAATGATGTTTGGACAAACAAATTTGCCAAGGCGGTTGACGTTTTATTAATGAGAACCAACTTCAACTTAAGAACATTCAGAAGTTCTACTTTCGTAGTCTGACCCTTGTTTTCAATTTCGCCGTCTCTCCTTAACTTCTTGATCGTGCGACACGATCACAATCTTTACAATTTACAATACGTCGTTCGTAAATCACACTAGGTTGAAGGTATATCTTAAGTATCGTTCATACCGCTCAATAATCCAATTCTATTTCGTATGCATGCAGTATACGTGCACATTAATAAAAAAGCTACTTACTTTTATATGCAATAAATAGATTTAGTCTACTCACATCCTTACATGTTTAACATGTTGTGCAATTGTTTCCCATGAAAAAATTGAAGTACAATTTACCTAACAATGAAAATATTGTCTTTGTCAATAATTTTGTGAAACGTAGTTTATTTGACAAAATCTCGAAAACTAGGATATTGATATCTAGCATTTAATAATTATTATAATTATTCATTTTTGAGGTTCACAGTGTACCTTGTTCATAATTATAATATGTACACTGTAAGAAACTGTTTATTTGCTCAAAGGACTAAAAATTTATTTACATGTTCATACGTCTCTTATTTGTATTTTGTCCTTCTCAGTACATGCATATAAAGAATTTGGACACATTGCTGGAAATATTTATTGTTAATAGTATAAAGGAAGTAGTTTAAATTCACTCAAGCCTTTATTAAGATTAATTGATAAGTACCTGCCTAGAGCTCTAACAATTTTGTCCGCTTTAAAGACACTTTCATTGTGTTTTGAGTAGCGAGTGGGAATATGAAAGCAGTATATGAAATTTTGTAGTTGAACTTATGTAGATATTATTATTCAACAAGAGACTCGTCCTTGAAACGGTTGGCAAAATTGAAGCAACAAGAATGATGAGACAAACTTAGACTGAGCAATGAGCATACGTTACAACTACTAGCACACTGTACCACCACCTACTCAAAAACTACAACTGAAAAGTTAATAAATCTGAATTCTCTAATGGCACACTTCATTAAGTCGGCGTATATGCAATCTGTGAGTAGGCAATTTAAATTTCATCAAATTTATTTAAATTTTCATGATTTGAGTGAATCTAGCACGTAGAAAGGAATGGAAGTCGTTGGGACTTGCGTTTTAGCGTGATTATAATATTTATGAATATAAAGAACAGAGAGAAACTTTTGATGTTTCAGTCATTTGATTAAGTAAAGACTGGGAATAAAAATTTCCTTCATTTCAATTTGACATCAAAATCATGGCCTTAACGAAGTGACTTGACTTGAAGCCTTCGTCGCTTCTATGTAATCTCGGTAGCTTCTTGATGAATTAAGCTGTAGGTATTGACCAAAATACCCAGGTACTTTGTTGTAATAATGATGATATTACATTTCCCATAAGAATATATATAAGTAAGTAAGAGGTTGTAATAAATAAAGAAGGATTACATGCGTGTATGAGAATGTACATGAAAAAGTAATGCAGAAGCATCTGAGTACCTAGTAGGAAAACTTTAGATGTTGGCGAATAGGCAAATAGGAGGAAACGACGAGTGTTTTCATATTCGTTCAATTTGTTGTGTGTGTATGTTGAGTGTTGAGAAATCTTCTTCATCTTTAGCATCTGAAGAGGAATGGATGAGAAGAGCTCTTGCCACAAATACACAAAGCGCATACCACGCAAGAAAGGCGCTTGCTAGGTTTACTAAATAAATTAAAGATTCACTCTTTTTTGCCTGCATAGGTATGTAGTTCCAAGATTGTTGGTACAGACAAGTAGGTACACACATACAAACACACATACCTTATACACCTACATACTGTAAGAATGAAATAACATGAGAACCCTTCATTTCAAATTGCAACATGCTTCAGTCAACAAAATGTACTTGTGGAAATACTTCATATTTTATCCTGTCTTACTTTGTGTACCAGTTCAATATATTATGCATGTAATTGAAAAGGCTAAATTATGAACAAACGAAAAGATTTACACAGAACTTAAAATATGTCTATGAAACGAAAATGTACACCTACGACAATATGACTCCCATTAATGCAAGGAAATGGTTAAAGTTGTTGTATTGTCACAAGTCATAATGCATTTGGTGAATATTCCACACGAATTTCACTGTTTATACTCAGTACGTACAACTATAAACTTAGCAGAGATTTAAAAGGTTACTAGCAGCTATTCTTAATGTGATTGTTCTACATAGAGTGATTTCAATGTACTAGACAGTTCATATACAGTCCTTCCATTCGGCACTTGCAGCAATCTCTTCAAACGTCCTCTACTCATTATGAACCTGGGCAAGGTTTTACTTTACTGCAGTTTAGTGTACTTACTTGAGTGTGGAAATGAGTAAGCTTAGCTCGAGTTCGTTTGTCTAAGCCTTGACATGAATGCCTCTTTGAATTTCAACCTTTTGTCTCTCCACTCTCTTACTTCCACAAAATTTTCCACAACTACCGAGTTATAACTCTCGAGATATGCACTTTATTATGGAGAATGTATATCATGTAATAAAATTATAATGATGTGAACGTATTGTTGACTATGTGACTTCCAACTGCTACATGAACCACCTAACTTTGCTTTTAAGACTCCCATTTTCATGTAGGTCTACATCACTGCAAATTAGAAACCATTCAAACCACTAATCCAAAAACTGGTTGCTCGAAAAATAACTAGTTTTCAGCTTTTCTAAAAACAGCAAAATGTTCATTGTACTTCATATGATTCAAATCTTTCGTTGTCTTTTAGCAAACTCCAATATTGTTATTTTTGTTCAGAATTTGGCAAAAAGTGTACAAAAATTGATATAGATTTCAAAATTTTGCAATTGAGAAATATACCGTACTGTACAATTTTAAAGGAGTAAAAATTAAGAATTTCGGTTATTATTCGTATGTAACATCACAACCTGAATTAGTTAAAAACCATGAAGCTACAACGAATCAAAAAGCCCTTTTCCATAGTTTCAATGGGCTGAGAGAAGGTCAGATTTTAGAAAAGTAGATTCGTGATATAACTGTACGACCTGCACACTGCACACCAGTAAATTACTTATACACTACAGATTTCCATTTAAATGTAAAGTGCTTTCTGTATATTGTCCCTTCGGTGTCATTGCTACCTAAGTATTTCGAATGTCCTATATAGACACAATACAGTTTACGTTTCCATTTCCAGGAATAAGAAATGAAAATTCTGGGAGAAAGTTAAAGTCGGAGGAAGTCATACGTTTGCGTGTAATGTGACTGTATGAGATATCTGGACTATAATGTACACATGAGTAGGGACCTCTGTGTTTTTGTGCGTTTGGAATTCTCTGTAGCTATTGTTTCATTGTACTGTATGTCTGCATTACAATGCAACGCTCCGAGTGTTCCCATTAGAATTGGAATGGCATGGAATAAAATAAAAGGTGTCAATGTTGGGCGATTTGAGTGACATGGCAGACATGACACAATGTTAAGTATGGCAAAGTCCAGATTTTGTTTCCCAAAGAACAGCCAAGCACAACAGCGGTCGTCCATAAATGCATTTTTTCTGCCGGTTGTCAGCGAGGAATTTCGGAACGTCTTGTGTGTAAAGTATTTGCCGTATGTGTTATATTCTGGAACCGACTTGGATATCCGGCAAAGGCAGATATCTCCTAATCCTTTTCTTTGTGCATAAAGGATGCGGCTAGCAGAACTGATAGCTTTCACTAGAAAACTGTCCTTTGCCTTTTCCATGGAAGTCTCTCGACGAAAATTTCATTCGAAATTCGATTTGCTAAATCGAGTCGAGGTTAAACGGGTTTTGTGATTCCCTGAAATATACGTCCTACTACCAACATGTGACGCAAGAGATAGTCAGGTTTTCGAATAAAAGTAAAATGGCACAATAATTTAGTTTTCCGTCAGGTCCGTCAGGCAGTGAATACAGTAAGAGTTGTAGTAGCAACATATTGATGCCGTGAGTTCCATCAGGATACAAGTCTTCAGTCTTCACAGTTGATTTTTCGTGATATCGTGATATTTCCCAAAGTGCCATTTCTGCCAATAGAATGTACAAGGGATACTTTCAGCACAATATATCTCAGGGCAAAGCTAGAAGGACGACTCACAGATTCAGATTATTCGTGTAACGGATAAAAACTTTCTTGTTAAAGTTTACATTACACAACATGTGCAGGTGGATAGGACGGACTGGTTGTTCGTACTCTAATTTTTGGATGCTTTTTTGTGCCTTAGAATATCTTTAGTTTCTCTGTTTCTACCATGCCATGTTTTTCTTAACTCAGCAAATTTGTGTTTTCATTAAACATCAAATGTATTAAGGCAATCTCGTTGCAACCTAAATTGTCACCTTTTTGCAAATCAGCATTTATTGTAAATTAATAAATTATATTAAAAATAATATACTCTGATGCGTTAAAAACTGTGCTACAACATCCGCTTAGCAGACTGTAGATTTAAATGAGTGCAGAAGAAAAAGTAAATTAATAATGTTGAGCGATGTTGGAAAAAACTTATAAGGACTCTGTTAGAAAAACCGTATTACGTGATTTTTTAAGCTTGAACAAATTAGATTTAAACTTGGCAATGCAAATAGTGATGTTCCATAAATTCATATAAAGTCGGCCATATTATCTACGTTCTTTCTAATTCAAATAAGTCGCAAGGCACTCAGAGCATCTTTAAAAAGTCTACTAGTGGTTGTTTGACTATAGATATACGTCATCATAAATAAATCGCTACAGGAAATTTTATTAAGAGCGGAAAGCATGTGTCAGGGAAATTCTCTGCCTGAATGAGACAAGGAAAGATTAATGAGCTGGCCCTGAGTTCGCGGCTAACGTAGTCAGGTTGCCGGAATCAAACAACGTTCTATACTTTGCTACTTACATGCCCACCAAGCAAAGCTTCTGTCTCTTTAAAAAATTGTCTACTAAACCAACTGCTTCAGAGTTCTCCGCTTTACTTTCACCAACACAGTCTTTTGCCATAATATTTCCACATCATTGTAAACAGATAGACGCTAATTTAGCTAACCAGTCGACTTTTGCCATACACCTAAATTGAGTCATTCATGTAATACATGTAATATGCATTCCCGTCAATTTCCAGATATAATAATATGAATGACGAATAATGAACAACTTGCTTAGTCAGTCAACCCTTGGCGCAGTCAAAGTCTTTAGTTTCCAAGATTTGTTTGAATGCTAGCCAAAGCTTCCACATAAAATATTGTACAACACGAAGGGGTTTATTATTTTCATTTTGAAGATGTAGCCCATTGGCTATTTACCTAAGCGCTTTCATATAGTAGCTACAACATAAAAGTATCTCTTTCACAAACATACTGTCATTTTCCTAGGCATTAAATGTGCTATTTCACGATATACCATAAAATATAACAATATTAATGCACTCTTCACTATGTACTGTAGCAGTCTACTGTATTTATCTTTTTTCTATGACTATAGGTCTCGTAAAGGAGCGTATGTGTAAGTGCAAGGCAGAACGTTCCACTAACAGAAAAGAAATTCATGTAGCACGAAGAACTAGTAAAAATTTTACGACAAGCATTTATCCCAACGTAACAGTGTTTCATGTAGCATCCGCAGACAGACATTGCTTTATTGTTTCCCAAGAAAAATATTATGCTTACCTAAACAATTGTGGAAATCACCACTAAAAATGAGGGCCGTATAAAATCCGACATAACGATGTCGTTGGTATTCCCTCGTTTTTATTGT
This sequence comes from Pogonognathellus longicornis, assembly GCA_034694085.1. Taxonomy (NCBI): domain Eukaryota; kingdom Metazoa; phylum Arthropoda; class Collembola; order Entomobryomorpha; family Tomoceridae; genus Pogonognathellus; species Pogonognathellus longicornis. The sequence goes on along the minus strand of JAQFYB010001412.1, from coordinate 20,701 downwards.
CTGCTAACACCAACAATAAGTCTACTCAAATCTTCACTTTTCTCCAGGCACTATTACCAACCTAAATGACTAGGCAGAACAAGGTACAAGTGGCAAGTGGCGATAATACCTAGGGAATTAAAATTCAATATTTAATTTTGTTATCATTAGCTTCCCTCGTATTAACTCTGAAACCTTTTCAGTTTAATCTACTAGCACTACCTCAAACATATAACTCACTTTGAAAATGACGTCCGTTGGAAATCATAAATTTTTGGAGCCTACCCCTATAGTGTAATCGGAAGCTGAGTATGTGCATGTAGAAAGTATTGCAATGAATACCTCCCATAGTGTATGCATGGCAGAATACTTAAAGGATTTTGATGACGAGTACCAATGCTAAAATCGCGACAGCGGATTTTGCAATTTGAAACAGTGTTGTGGGTAAAAATAGTGAGCTTATTAAAATTGAGATGTATGCTTGGTAGCGCCATTCCTTATGTAGAGTTGACGTGTCTGATCCCTGTGCGGATTAAGTGAGCGTAGGACTGGCATTCACTGACTTGCATTCGTGTGTCATTAACAGGGAAGAAAAGGACGAGGATTTGGGTGTTTTGTGATTGGTTTCGAAGAAAAGAGAGTCCATCATGAAGATTAGTGGTGACAGGAGAGAGTGAGAGAGAGACACGGTTTTAGATGGCCGAGACACGGAAAAGGAAGACGTCAACATCTCAACACCAATCTGCCGACTTAGTCATACTTAAGTGCCCCAGCTATGTCTATTCTCCCTCAATTTTATGTACGCAATGAACTTTGTGTTGTGTGATGACTTATGACTGTTGTAAACGCTAGACGATTCTATTGTCTCATTATGTTGAGTGGATAAACAAAAGGCTGAAGATGCTCTTATTCCTACACAGACTCGACTGACGCAGATATTTCTTGTAATACCTAAATACTAGCCTTACTTACACAAAACACTATACCTTGTAGTATGTACATTTTCCCAATATTACAATATTAAATACCAACGCATCGTGTATTATATTATTCAAGAGTACGTTATTCAGAGTTGAGACTTGAGAGTAGTACGAAAGTGAATTACCAATAACATACTTATACCTTATACCTACAAAGGACTATACATAGAGTGTATACATAGACAGTACCTACCTACATATCTGTTTCTCCAAAGAGAGACAAGGCTGTGAGTAAATATATATTGTCATAGTACTCGTAGTGTGGTATTTGGAGGCATTGGATGGTAGTGGTACAAGAAGCAGTGCAGAAATAACATTATTATAGGAAAAGCATTAGGAATATTGGGAGAGATGAGAGATTTGAGATGATATGAATGAAGTTGAGACGGAGAGTGGAACAGACGACGAGATGTATCTGGATGTCTGTTTGTGTGAGTGGCAGGAGAAGTTGTAGTGGTATTTGGGAGAGAGGAGCAGCAACAGACGCAGTGTGGATGTGGAAAGTGGATAATTTGGTGGAAGACGTTTGTGTCAGCTGTTGTTGTTCAAGTGTGAAGTGAAAGAGTGGGGAAGGCGTGTGGCAGTGGAGCAGCAGCCGGGACCCAGGAGAGAGTGTGGCAGAACGGCAAAAGAGGAATTGGTTGGGGGATCTGAGCAAAGTCAGCATGAATCTCCAACTCGTCTTTTTGCTCTGCGTTCTTGTTCATGGTGAGAACAACCTGTTCAAAAGCAGTGTGGACTCTTTGAATTGGACTGCAAATGAATCGTCCACCAGTCAGTCGCCACAACTTTTTCCCACTGCCCCATTATCGTCCTTTGTGTCCTCGTCCACTTTTCAAGTGCAAGAACCGATGCGAAGGTTGAAACGTCGGGATGACCATGTTGTACGGATTGGCGTTCTAGCTCCACAAGATCCAACTTACCAGTACTCGGTGCAAAAGATCATGCCGCCTGTCACGATGGCAGTTACCAGCGATAGGGTTCGGAATCTCCTTCCTCAATGGACCATTGAAGTCACGTACAGAGACACTAAATGTTCCTCTACGTATGGACCGCTTGCTGCTTTTGAGTACTACATTAACAAAACAGCAGGTTTGTGCTCAACAAATCTCCAACACCTTTCTCCACACAACCAACACTCACCTCCAAGTCTGATCTCTTTTGTACTTCTAGTATCATGCAGGGGTGAAATAGCAAAAATTTCCCTCCAGACGCACACACCAGCCCATGAAGTGGGCTGGGATCATTTTTCCCAAAAATTGTCCATCGCCTCCAATTTTCCTAAAATTCTACACTAAAATAATGCGAAAAATTATTGTGAAAAATTATTGAAACTACTAGTACAACTAAACTGAAATACAAAATTATAATACCCAATATTTTTTGACTTCCATTTCTTAAGTTTACAAGTTGTTTAGTACTTAAGGATCTCATGTTTCAGAATCCTTAAAAAGTTTGTCCGCCCCTGGGAGGAAGTTCCCATTTATTTGGCCCAAATTTCTCAGATTTCCCTGCAAAGCAGGATACCACATTTTCAAATGTTTTTCATGCCTGAAATTTGTGGTTCTATTTCCACGTAATAACATTATTCTCCTTTGTCTCAAGATTAAGATATCTCTCTAGACGTGGTTAGACTAACTAAAACGAACTAACATAAGTGATTTAAGGTTGATTACCTATTTTCTTCAACGTTTCCGTTCTGCACTTTATACAATGCCCATTGTGCAGTAGTTAAACTAAGTCGAGATATATATGTGAAAAGGGGAAAATTACTAAGCTAGAGAAGATGCTTTATGCATTGATAGGTAAGTTAGTAAGTGTAGTGTATAGGTGGATAGACATTAGGCGGAGTAATAAATATCCTGCCCCCACTTTACTCGCTTTGGCTTCGTTTACTGCTACTATTTGTATTCAGCAAATTGCCAGTAGAGAAAGAAAAACTCTCAAATGTTCTTTTACGGAACGGACTACAATTCTCGTCCATTTTACGTTTAAAGCCGGTAGTGTAGGTAGTTGAAGTGGACTGAAGTAGGCACTTATCGCAGCCAATAAGTCCGTTCATGTATAATAGCATCTTTTGTTACAATAATTTGTAGTTGGTATTGATACCTAGTACATAGGACTAAAGTAGGAAGTAGATAAAGTCTTGTGTAAAAAGCATTCCCACGACCACTTAGGGCAGACAAATTGGGCGCTCACACTAGTAGAAGAAATAAAGACTCGGTGGATGCAGCTTTATTTTGGATGAGAAGGTTTTTTCGCAAAGCTATTGATATGGCACGATTGTGGATGATTTACGGGACGGGATCTATACTTCATACTTACATTCTCATTTTCTGCCATGATTTCAGATAGGCTACGCAGAGGTAATTTTGGGTCGGAAGGATAATTTACGACCTGTGTCTGCAATGAGCTGAAAGCGTAGTAGATAACTATCATCGGATCAAAATTCCATTGTAGTCAGTTTTGGTGGGGAAAACTAGGTTTTAATTTGGCACACCCCATTAGTTCCACATTTTGAATTTTCTATAGGCAGAGGATGTGAGAGATGCATTGGGAGAAATACAAAAGCTGGCACACACAGAGACACTGCTGTACACAGCGTACACAGCACACAGATTCTAGTTCTGCTACAATAGATGTATTTATTACTACGCAGAATAAACGGGTGCTAAGCTTCCCATTGTTCTCATTTCACCAGATATCTTTATTATAACACTATGGGCTCCACACGGAAAAGACAATGTTACCATCTTGTGCTCTCAATTTCCAATCATAAATCATTTGCTAATCTTTTCTGAGTACTGTCTTAGCTACAGTAGTAACATTAATGAAGTCATGTGAAAACTACCAGAACTTTCCAATTAATGAACAGCCACTTACAATCAAACCAAAAATTATTAAATTATTATGTCGCCACTCATAACCTTTTATGCTGAACATTTCTATGCCTGCCATTTCTATACCTTGATATGTAGAAATAATATTTTTCATTGGCATACATAACTTTATTATTTGTGTGGCTTTATTGTGTAAGATTATTTATTACGAATTCATTGCCGTGTATGTGATTCATATAATCTCAGTATTTGCAATTTTATGTGATGTTTTGTTTTTTGGCAATAATTATAAAAGGAATGTTAGCAAGTTTTTATTGATTGTAAAGAAGAGAATTATTTGACCTGAATTAATGTTTGTGCTCAGTGCGCTTTCAATTAAAACTATATTAATTTTTCATATGCCCAGAACATACATAACTGTCCGGGTCCAGATAGTCATTGATTTTATTGAACAAAATTACAAAATTCCTAGCTTACATTCAATTTGAAGGTATGGAATTGTCATGGCATGTAGTACATGCGAGCCAACAAAAAATATTTGTTTCAAGAGAAAAATGTTTTATAAAAAGAGTTTGTTTATACAAAGACTTTACCTAGAATAATATTGTAGATATTGCTATAATATAAGTTTAAGCAAGAAAAATATAAGAAATATTTTCCTTGGGTAGTATAGGTACGGGAACATGCAATAAGTTTCCTGTGCAAATAACTTTTTTGCAACTCGTCGAGCAACTAGCTCAGAAAGAAGGATTTTCTGATTGGGATATTTTAGTAAAGGTGAAAGAAGAGGTTAGTGTTATTGTATAAAGGGTATTACGAAGAAATTGCAGTGGGTTTCTTAAGTGAAAATGAAAGACAGTATTGCAAATCGAATTTGTGTGCAGTCAGAAGCAGAGGTTGTGCCGGAATCCCTTTTAATTTACTTGCCGAAGAATATCAACTTTAGTAACGATTTTATCTCTCAATTCAGCATTTCTCATCACGGAGGAACGCGGAGAGCGTCTTCTGTATCTTTATCTTCCCATTGGAAAGTCAATAATATCTTTCGCCTTTGCTTATCTAGAGGCAAGTCTACACTCATTTTGTGTACACAAACAAGTCAGAGAGTGCAGGATATTCCACCACTTTTCTATCTTGTAATTTAATCGCTAGTAAACAAGCTTGTCTTTTTTATTGATCTTGTTGTAGGTTTATCAAAAGAGCAGAGCAAAACAGACGAAAGGGACATAAAGTCGTATGTCATGTACCAAAAGCAGGCAAATTCTAAGGTTGAGGTCGACGACCGAATTGACTGCATGCAACTTGATACAGAAACAAACTTTCTTTTTTAGGTGCAGAAATTGCCCTAACGCAGTCCAAATTACTATTGCTGCTACTCTGTACTGTATAATAAACACTATAATATACCTAATACCTACTACCAAAGAATACAGCGTGCTGTATGCGTGGAACATATGGAACTTCTCATTGTTGCTGTAGATTTTATATAAATAATAGAACACAAAACTAAATAAAATGTTTTTTTGGGGAAAATAGATAATCAAACTTATGTTACACGATTAGTTGTTCTAGCACTAGGTGCCTTAGTCTTACAATCACCGTATGGTTTTGAATGTAATTGAGATTGGGACAAAAGCGGCTGGTAGTTATGTGGTAGTTACTGTGATGGACAATTGAAGTGGAATGTGGATTTGTTGGAAAGCGATTTGTTTACGGGGGAGGAAATAAATTGTGAGTGTCTGGTTGTTAAGTAGAAAATGCGGAGTGCTTACGGTTCCGATTAATCTACAGATGTTTTCTTGGGGCCAATGTGTGACTACGTGATAGCGCCGGTGGCAAGGTATGCGGGATACTGGGATATTCCCGTTCTAACTCCAGGAGCTCAAGCTGATGCATTTCGTCACAAGGCTGGACAATATCCAACTTTGACAAGACTTGCTGGCTCCTACAGTTTGGTTGGAGAAGCGTTTTCAGAAATACTTGCAATGTTTGGCTGGCGACACGTCGCTTTGTTCTACCATAATTTTGCAGTGGCATCTGGAAAAGGACATTCCTTGTGTCACTTCACTCTAGGAACTGTCTATACCGCTCTCAATAGCACGCCCGTCTATCGCAGTTTTGATGAAACTCAAGAAGATCTCGATTTCCACGACTTTCTTAAATACATCGCTGCCAAAGCTAGAAGTGAGCTCTTTATGCTAATTTCCCACTATCTCCATTTCCCTAACACACAATCTCATGACATACAAGCTATAAGCACACTCTTGCAAAACATTCTACTCCATAGTCGGATACATTCTTTACTTCCACATAACAAACACACAAAGTCTTCTTTTCACTTGCTAACTTTTACTCTTCACTTGGTATGCCCATTCAACTTAAAAATTGACTTACATTCCCATTTGTCTTATATCTGATTGCACATTTGCAAACTTTTAGCGCTTTCCTACATATTTATTAGCACTAAATAGCATTTTATAGTAATATAATGTTTTCCCTCTATCCTTGATCCTGCCATGCTTTCTAATTTTCTGCATTTATTTTATGTATTAAAATGAGCAGCACAAAATTCCCAGACTCGGAGGAAACATTCATGTTACAATCATTACATATACCAATTATCATAAAACATGGCTTAATAGCTGCTGCATTAATACTCACAGAGATTTCAAATTTTAGCTGTGGGACTCACAAATATAAAACACGATTAAATTTTACAAACAAAATGTTGCAGAGATAGTGGAGGCAAGTAACCAGAATACAAGAGTCAATGATGATTCTTTTCAATTATATCTAGTATTAAATACGGAGTTGTATGAGCTATTATTATTTTAAAATTGAAACGATGAAAGTTGAAGGTATATGTTATAATATATCCATTTGATAACCATTTATTTATATGATTCAACTTGCAATACTCACGGTAATAATTCGTACATGGTATTTTTTAAATGTTATATTGTATACTAACAAATCTCAACATGCTATCATATTGATTTTCCCAGGGTTTGGTATTATTCTTGATGAATTTTACAACCTACGTAGAATCATTTAAATTTAACATTAATATTGAATGTAAAAATTAACATTAAATCATGTCAATTTTAGCTAATATTAGAAAAAATTAATACAACCAAAGCCCTGCAGTTCTCCAACCTAATCGCAGAGGGCTTTGTGCCCTAGTACGCGAGAAGACTAAAATTAACAGTATGTAATGCCGTAGTTTTCACTAAATCATGTTAATTTCATGCATCGCATTTGACAAACATTGATAATTATTGTTTAGAATGACATGAATTCAATGAAACAACCACATTTTATCATTGGCGACAGTTAAAACAATTGTGAAATAGAAGTGTAACATGAAAATATGTCTAGTTAACATTAAATCATTTTAAATTTGCCATAAGCTTTCCAACGTGACTCCATTTGACAGTATTTGGTTAGAGTGATATATGAGATGAAATCTCTAATTGTGTGGGTCCATCGACCTGACAGTTTTCCACTTATTTTGATTTGTGTTACATCAGAAAAATACATTTTCATGTTGACTCAATAGTAAATAGCCATTACATTACATACCTGACAGTACCTAATAAAACATCTGCCTCACAGACAGGTTGCTTAGAGACTTTGAGTGCACATAAAATATAAACACATGTAATACAATTTAGGATTTGATTTAAGAAAGGTTTAGTAAATCTGAGAGAAGGATGTGTGTTCTACAGTAATTCTGATCTTTTCTATCGATTTCCATCTCTACTTTTCTCGTCTATTCATCTGACACAATGGTAGCTCATAAGCCTTTATACAATGCGAAGAATCATATGAGAATACCTACAATGAGTTACAACAACACACAATGAAGTTCTATTTGTAACGTCGAATGTACTTGGACTGAAAAAGACAATACTCTTTCCTCAAGAATATTATTTCACCGTGTAATTTTCCATGGACCTTTTTACATCAAAACATTTCCGAAGATGTTACCTGGTAACAACCTAAGTATTTCAATATTCTACAATTTTCATCAGTCAAGAAACATTTCTTCGCTTCATGTTATATACATGTATATCTATACACCTCCAAATGTTTTTGATATACTGGTCAATTACACTGCACATTGGAGAAAGCATACTGGTATCCGCGAGCTAAACAACTACGCATTTCTGCATGCATGAACATTGTACATATGTACAGTATTGCAAAACACGCAACCAATAGGTACATTGAATAAAAAGAAAAGGAATTCTTCAGAAGAAAATTTTCTTTACCTACCTCTTTTTCCTATATTTACAATAATGACTGGTGTTTATATATCTATAGGTACCAAGAAGTAAGTAGGAAGGTATTTGTTATACTTTTCTATGTAGGTACACTGTTTACTTTGTCCGGAATTGACTTCAAAGAAGTCAACTCAAGCACCATAGAAGTCATGCTGCAAATCATGGTATTTTTGGCCACAGAAAATAAATACTTGATTCTAATATCTTGTAGTGTATTAGAGTTGAGTATGTATATATTATTTGTCTTTCGCTTCCAATATTCATAATTATAAGTATATTGACTGATTGCAAGATTATTTGGCAAACATACTATTGACTATAATAAATAGACACTGTTTAGAGCTTTATTAGATCTGCAATTTACATACCTGTGTTGTAAGGTAAATATAATACTTGTACGCATACGTAGTTGTGTTAGAGTTATTCATTGCTTACACGAATTTTAAAATATTCATTCAAAATTGAAAGAAAGGTATCAAAAAGCAAAGATTGTTGATTCTGACATGATTTAAGACAACCAAAAATAGCACAGATATTAAATACAAACAATAAATAATTTATAGGTCTCTCTATTCACACATACACAAGTTTACCTACTAACTCATCACAGTACATATTTGCACAATGATAGTAAACCCTTTTTACAGGATCAAAAGTGGGTTTCCAGGTACAGAGTTTGCCTTTGCTGATCAAACAAAAGCTGTGTTTAGTTAATGCGACAAAGAAAGAAATGTGTCAATAATACTACACATGTATACAAACACTCAGTGTACAAATTAAACAGCAAACATTTTATACCTACATATTATGTGCTTAGTATGTAAATAGTGTAAAACTATGTTTTCACTGGGTACATATGTATTGAAATGTTATTTTACTCCTTTTTTAACAAAACTTGGTGGAGGATGAAAAGTGAAAGTACACTTAAGCCATTTAAAAAATTATTTTCGTATTATTATGTTCGTGTATTGTACATAAGAGCAAAATCAAACGAATATAAATGATGGAACCACAGCTATTGACAACGAGCTCTCTACACGGTAGTGCATACCGTGTAGAGAGCTCGTCAATAGCAATGGATGGCACATTTAAGTTTACCACTAGAAAAGAATAATTTGTAAGTGAACTAATAAATAACTGTTTGATTCTGTTGTAAAGTTGTGGTTCTATGTGCGGCTCCTCCAAAAATTCGGGAGATCCTTTTAGTAGCCGAAGAACTGAATATGGTTTCCAGTGGAGAGTACGTATTTTTTAACGTGGAGCTGTTTACCAAGTGAGATTTTTTCCTCTTTCTTTCCATTTAACTTAAGGGCATTACGAGATGGCTGTGGTAGATTGTATATTGAATGACAGGGTCATTTGTCAACAGTTCAAGTGTAAAATATTATGGTGTGTGGAAAGGCGCCGTATGAAATATCATGAGTAGAACAATTTCCATAGACAAAACACATGCTTTAAATCAACACAAGCGATAAAGATGGAATGTGTGTGTTGTTGTAGGTCGACAGATAGAAAAGCGTCGACTTTCTTCGTTGCCATAAATAACGAAATAATTCACTCATCACAAGAGTGTTGAATGAGCTGAGGGTTAACAAGGCAATTTTGACAGGGTTAATACATAACTAGAGATAGACAGAAGGAAGATGAAAGAGTGATGATGTGCGTGGAGTCGGGTGAAACCGCAAATAATATTGAATATTAGGCAGTTAGCGTGTGTGTCAGCCAAGAGACAAACAGAGAGAGAGAGTGAGGGAGGGCGGGCTAAAAGAGTTGCCAGGGTTAGGAGTTAGAAAATTGAAATGAATGACAAGTTAATGAAGTACGTGAAATGAAGAATGACGACGATATGAGAGTTTGTTGTTTCAAGATCCTTTTCTCTTTTGTTTTTGTGTGTGTGCGACTCGTGGATGACATTCAGTCTGAAGAAGGACTATAAACCGTGGCATAACAAGACAGACACAGAGGAGAACAATGAGCGAGCAAAACTTGCATACGAAGCTCTTCTCACTGTCACTGTCCGACCTCCCCCAGACAGTACCGAATACAACGATTTCGATAAGAACGTAAAAGATAAAGCGGAAAAAAAATTCGATTATAAGTTTGGAGAAGAACCCGTTAATCCATTTGTAACGGCTTTTTACGATGCTGTGCTTCTCTACGCCACGGCTCTCAATGAAACTCTGGCGGCGGGAGGAGACATTTCAAACGGCACAGCTATCACACAACGAATGTGGGGCAAAACCTTTGCAGGTAATTTACCAACATCATTAGCCCTCGTCCCCTATGCTATACCTCCTGTATTAACTCAGAAAGCTTTTAAAGTACATAGCTACAAAGAAATATATTTTAAAATGTAATTTGTGTCACTTTTTCACCTAATCTCCTCTATTCCATATTGCATGCTATATGTACATACACTATTCCATTGAATGCACTTTTACACATGTAAATACTAAGTGAGTATACATGTAAGGTAAAAATACTGACACAGTTTCTCAGTTACTTCAATTACGTTGAAATCTTTCAGAGAGAAGGAAGTAAGGGAGTGTGGAGACAGAAATGACGAAAGAGAGAGCTTGTTTTACCATCGTAAAATTCCTTTTTCTCCAGAGTATTAGCGCGTAGTTGTAATAGTACACTTTTGTCAAGTCAAATGATAAGAGTAGCTCTAAGTACTTAATAACTAATGCAGCTCAGTAGACTATTTTACTTACCATTGCACTACTATGACTTGAAGAAGCTACGCCGATGTAGCTATGTCACAAAGCTAAGGGATTATATATACAGATAGCTATGTCGCTTTCCTCTGCTCACTTCCCACTAGTGCCTGGAAAAACAAGCAATATTAGTAAGTAACACAGATCTTTCTTCACGGAGGATCTATATAATATAAATAGGACTGCTACTGCAAAGACAGGAAGAACATCGTGTAGTGTGTACAAGGTATGAAACTTCTTAGAACATTGTAGCATGTAGTGTAGTGTTAGAATCAACAAAAGTAGGGCGGAGTAGAGGCGAGTGGAGGATACACTTGTTTCTTAAACTTCTTATTGCACATAGCACTTTCTTCACCACGGCACACCACATGGATGGTCTTCTAAGCAAATGTACGGTGTTGAATTGCTGAAAGAGCTTTTCATTATAAAAGTAACAGGAGCAGCAACAGGAACACAATAAAATACCGACATTATTTCCTTCGGCAAGCAAAGTACTATTGGTTGTGGATAGATTTAAAGCTCTACACTTTACTTGCCCTTCTAAGCAGACAGGATGATAGGGATGTGAATTATTTAAGTAAACGCCAGCAAATTTCTGCCGTGTGGCTTCCTCCGCCTTTACATACCTCGCCACCCATTCTTTATTACTCTTGAAACTAGATACGAAATTTAGCCTCAAATTGGAAATATTTATGACTTGTAATATGCTTTAGGGCTGCGATTAGTATTTATGGAAGAAAACGCCATCCTTATTGTAATCTGGTGTAATGCACAAAGCACCTTCTAACTTTCCTTAAAGTGTTGTAGGCATAAAACACAAAAAGTACCTAATCACATGAATATAACATTTTTAACCTTTCTAACGACAATCTTGAACTTTTAATGGAATTAATATTTTCTTATAGCTATCAATATTTGTTTTCTTTTGTTGTAATTATATTTCTGATCAGAATTGACAATTGCTGAACAATTTTAATGTTTCTGTAGAAGCAATCACGAAATATACACAATGGTAATAATCATAAGTACCTATATATACTTTATGTTGAACAAAGTGTAAGCTTTATTGATTTTGATTTATTTCTAAATCCAGAAATTATCGTATAAATTGTTTTAGCTATATAAAGACATATTGGATTGCAATTGGGAAGATATCAATTTCATGATGGAAAAACAATTATTTCTTGTGATTTGAATCCAATTTAGGAATCACTGGGGAGGTCAGTATTGATCACAATGGAGATCGTAATGCGGACTACTCTTTGTTAGATATGGATCCAAAAACGGGAGCTTTTCATGTAAGTTCATTATTTCTGCACATTAGACAATTTATTTATTGTACGCATATATTCACATAGTGTGGCATTATGCTGAGTTAATGGAAAGGGTGGATGCGGCCTGTTTGAGTGTATTGAGACTGATTGGAGAGGAGGAAGGTAGAAGTTGCATTTGGATGTGAAATGAGGATATTTTATGTCTATGCGAATAGTAGACCCGAGGCAGTGCTTTGTGCAATGATCAGTTTCAGTGTAGCTCATCTCATGTTTAGCAATATTTGAGTTCATTCGAGCTAAAATCTCGTTAGTTGATGTCGCCTCGACGGTCTACCGTTTCAGTACAGGCATGAAATCTCTCGAAGGGCTTGAAATCGAGATGTCTCTCTGGATTCACGATGCTATGCATGCACAGCATCCAGCTATAACACAAACACCAATACAATAATGTACACTGAACAAGGAGTCAGTGGATAACCACTAGGATCTGGCTCACTTGGTTGATGTGATAGCCCTATTTTCATGTTGCCAATAATCTGTTAAAGGTACTGCAAAATGTAGGGTTGTACAACAAATCGTTTTATTTCACATGGAAGCCTTCCTGAATATTGTAACAACATTCTACCGGTCTCTTCCATTCTTATCCCGACTATAGCTTCCTTAATTATGTCAATAACGCATAAATTACTGCAAATTTACCATCCATTTGCCACTCATAAATCCTTTGTCAAACTAAAAAGCGTTTTTTGTGCAGTAGGTACCAGTTCTACAAATTTAAGAACTCAATTTATTTAATTCGATTTTGCTAAAAGTGTTACAGTGTACCAGGGATCGGCAGAATAGTTATTTCTATATCGGTACAGTGTACTTCTACAGCTTTCAAACTTCGTATTTACTTGTTTTGGCTCAAATAAGGATGAATTAGGGCTACTTGATTTTTTTTTAAAATATTTCCAACTTTTTCTAAATATACATTTTTTACATATTTCGGCTTTTTTAAAAAATATGATATATATTACAAATTTTTACTTATTTTAAGCATAAAAGTTCACAATATCGATTTTGAAATAAACGACTATACATATATCTTTTAGAGATTCGTTTTGCGCATTTAATTAGCATTGACACAATACAGTTACGCAACTTTTAAAGATAGACAAGAAATGAAAACTCACTTAGAGATGTTATGTGCCAAAGCGCTTTAAGCGCGCATAATGTTGCGTAACTGCAATGTGTCATTGCTCATTAAATGCGCAAACCGATTCTCTACAAGATATATGTATAGGGCTTTATTTCAAAATGACTTGTGACCTTTTTGAGACAAGTCTAACCAAAGCTTTATCCAGCCCATGTATTAGCCCAGCCAATGCAAAAGGTACACTGAAAACTGATCAAGCTGTATTATATTAATTTTGGAATCTTGTTGCTTTGAAAGACTTTGTTTTTGAATTAATTTTAATTGTATATAGTGTTGTTGGTTAAAATTATTGTCATTTAAGCTACTTTTCAAAAGTTATTTTTATCATACCTACGTACTTCAAATCGTTTTATTTTGATGCATTATTATAGGAGAAAAAAAAAATATTTTGCACTTTTTTTCGAACATACTAGGTACATATTTGGGGTTTGAAAAAACATATTTTGCCGAGCCTTACAGTGTACCGTTTGATTTAAAGATTATAACATTAGCGGCATGTTTTTATATTGTATTTTTAAGTAATGTAATGAGCTTTGACTTTGAAACAAGTAAAAAATTTGAACTGATTTTAAAACATAAATAATAAAAGTGAACGTATCGGAGTGCAAGGATTGTTACTGACGTTTATGTCTGAACTTGCACATAGGTGATATTGTTATAAAATATTGTACAGTATTAGAACACGATTGCTACATTAAAGACTCACATCAGCTTCAGGTTCATACAATTTCTTACATGCTTATTTTTAATTGTTATGGTCGCCCATAATATCACCTACTTCATTTACTGATTTTGACAAATATGGATTTAGGTTGTAGCTCACTACTCTGGAAAAACGAAAAATATAATGTTTGAGCCTGATGTCAAAATACATTGGGCTGGTAATAGGGATACGTGGCCTCCTGACACTCCGAAATGCGGATTCGACGGATCGGGTTGCCCAAGTGAGAATTTTCAAATTGATTCCACAATACCTATATAAATCTAGCAAATTAATTTCACAATTGTACATCATGTTTGAATGAAATACTAGTGTGACAAAGGACATTTGTGTATGTATAAAAATGTTTTTAATAAATAGCTTTTACATTTTAGATTCTAGAAAAATTATTAAGCAAGTGAAGTTGAGTTTTGTTGATAAAATTAATGATAAATTAGTAGTTTGTCAGAAAGTGATTTGATTACCAGGAAACTAGGTAGCTGTCACAGTACTGAGAATTAAATTTTAACCGAAATGGAAATAGTGAATGATGAACTAATTCGAATATGTGCAAAAATGACAGTATAGTACCATGTAGTGGATTTATAGCCAGTGGAGCATTAAATTGCTGAATTTCATCCACTTGTAGTTTGAAAAGTTGCTGTGAGTAGCAAGTGAGTTGATTTGTGTTGGCTAATAAGTTTTATTTGTATTTTCAGCTACACCCCGCTATGTAATTGTGGTGATTGTGCTGAGTTCCGCCCTTGTCATCATGCTCATCAGTTTCTTTTTCATCTATCGGTATGTCAGCTTTTCTTACTAGTCCCTACTTACATAGAAACAGGAGTTATGATGTATGATGGAAATCGGAATAACCTAAGTTCATCAACTACAGATTTACCGCAACATCCGCCATGCTAAAATTTGCAACGGAGATGCTGTGAGAAGATGTGTAGTGAATAATACACGAAAACCTTCGTAGCATACGCAGACAGAGAGTAAATTAATAATGCCACTTTTACGTTACTTTCTCTTTAGCAATTCTAATGCTGCACAACAGCATGAAAAGGTTTATATTAATTGTATTATGTTACTGCACACGTGTGCTAAAATGTGGGTGGAGGAGAATCTCTCAACGATTCAATCTAACGAATCTCTCTGCCTTCCATAAACTCATGTCTCTTTCTCCCTCCGAAAACCAGCAATGCAGTGCCTTCAGCACTGAATTCCTTCTTTGTCTTAAGCAAAAGCTAAAAAAGTGTTTTCGGTCACCCTGCTTGTATTCTTAGTATTCGCAACGCGTTATAGTGGGGCATTTCAAATTCCTATAACATAAAAGGTACGCTACAACTTATAGCGTTTATATTAGGAGACGTGCCTTGTCGTACGTAGCCTCATATTACCTTTCCCCATTTCGTTGTACTTTGTGCAAATGATATACTCATATTGTATTTTGTACTTCTTCTCTTGTACTGCAACTTATAGGAAAGTGTAGCTTTGTCAATAGGTTATATGCTCTTGCCAAAACAGCGGTAGTTAAAACTAAGTTTTATTATGATGCCCCAATCTGTTGCGATTCTAAATGCGACTGACCTGAAAACGAACGAACGCTTTTATATACTAGTAGTTCTAAATGCTTTATTTTTCTTAAAAGCTAAGGTGTAATATTTTGCGTTTGGCACCAGAAAGAACATAAAAAGTAAAGAAATACTCGCATAAATATGTAGAGGAGTGTGCCTTGGCAGTTACTTATTTAGTTTCAATTAATTTAAGCTCTCTTGAAATTAACAGTTACATTGCAGTGTTACTGTTTTCTGGTGTTGCAGATTGAAACAAAAAATGCTATACCTACAAAATAATACAGTTGTATGGGTTATATGAAATCATGTATGTATGTATATATCTTTATCAAACTCTGTTTTATTTCCAGTCTTCCAATTAATCACATTTTTATATTTCTCGCATAAATTAATTTTGATGTAATAATTCCAGTTGCTCTTTTGAATTTTATGAAAAAATATCATAAATTACCGTTGAAAAGTTCAAACGATTATCAGGAATTTTAGACCACTTTTTATGATTGTTCTTTATTTAGGGTAGTAATTCTTCATAATTCTGTATTTCCACCAAATAATACTATGTCCGTTAAGGCATTGCAGTGAGCAGTGGAATATGAAAGTCTTTTCATTGTGAGGCTCAAAATTTCTTATTGCCACTTAACTAGATACGTCAATAGGTATGCATTTTTGAACCGAACAGAAATCAAACCGAAAAAAATGTAGCAATCAAAAAGAAACGATATATCTATTTTCTGTCGTTATTTTCCCATATGAGAAGACGTTGTAATCCACTGCTAACCAAAGTTAGTTCATCAAAACGAGAATTCATACCCTCTACTGTTAGAGGTTGTCGAAATTTTGGGAACCGTTTTAAAAAGTAACCCATAGATAATATAAAAATCTTACATTTTAGTCTTTAAAGAAACTATTCTTATGCTTTATTTAGCGTAATTATCATTTTAACTTTCATTATAATGTAAGTGCACTCTTTCTGGAATGCCAAGAATTGAAACTGCAAAATTGAATTACATCCTATAGTCATATATTTTAATAAACAGAACTAAATTGAAAATAATTTGTCTTTAATATCGTTTTATAAAATACAAATATCTCATTTTTAGTCTCAAAGCAGATAATTAAATTTAGTTACTAAATCAGATAGAATAATGAGTATCTTGAAAGTACAAGGATACGTAATTGGCTGCATCAACTCTGAGTATGATTATGTTTATAAATATGACTAAAGCATAAGCGGCATGAATCACTAAGCCGTTTCTGCTTAAAAACCGGTAGCAAAGCCTGATTTAACAAGTGAAAACCAACACAGTTCTGTTTTGGTGTTTTCTCGGTAAAGCGAACCGACGGCAGCCTCTTTCTAGACCATGATAGAAGTACCTACCTACCTTGCTATGTACTTGTATGACTTTTGGAATAATATGAATATTTTCACTGAAAAATGATAAAATTCCGCAAAAAGATTTGATATGGCGGTTCCGTACTGGAATTTCACTTGAGCCCAGCATTATGATAGGCTTTCTCTTTCCCACGATCTTATGCAATTGAAATTTTAGAAAAAGTAGTACCCTGTAGTATTAATGGTTAGGCAAGTAGCACAGCTTTGTATTTACAGGTAGGTACCTAGTAGTGTAAGCTTCCAACAAGTAACTCTCTAACAATAAGAAGCGTTGTCCATCAAAAATGCATCTCTTTAATATGAATGCACATACTGCAGACGTGTTTACATTGCTCATCTTCAGTTTTATTTTATTTTCGCTTGCAACATTCAAGTTCCTCTAAAATTCCCTCAACTAATTATTTCATTATGTTCGCTGGACACTGCCAACTAGTCCGCTTGACTTGAATTGGTCTTGTATATAAAACTAGTGAACCAGGACCAACGCTCTACGCGGGTAAAGGAGTGTTTTCATTCTACAATTTTTAGATTATTTAGTATATAGCTGGACTTTCTTTAATCAATGTAGATATGTGGAGATTTCAAACGTTTTTTTATTGTTTCTGACATATTACGTGATGTTTATATATGATTTTTATATTTTATCATTGTTTTAATACAACCTCTTCCCTACCTATCTCACTTTTCAAATAACTAAATTTTCAATTGTATATTCATATTATTATATTTTTATCAATTTCACTTCCTCTAGACTTTCGCTTCATTTTTCGCTTTCTAACTTCAACACGTCCTAACCCTTCTTCTATTACTTCAACTTTTTTCAATTCACCAATTTTTCTCAATTTTAACCCCACTTTCCTCTATTTTTTTAAATGTATGCCCTCCTGACAACATTTCTATCTCACTTCCAAAAATTTCCACATGATGAATCTATGAGATTACCGGTACCTATTAAAGACTATTCTACATATTATTAAGAAATATTAAATATTATATTAACGTTTTCAATACCGAGCTAAGAGCTAAGGCATGTAATAATGACACATTATTTAGAGCAAAGAGCCTTCCCTTCAACTTTGCAATTAAATATTATATATTTATATCAATGAGCGTTTAGTTTAGCTTTGCAAATGCAATGATTATATTATGTGTATATCAATGAGTGTTCGCTTCAGTCTAGCAATTTTCAAAAAACTAGCAATAATTTTTAAATAATATCTGATCGGTTACAGACACGGGAAAACAATTGCTTACACTTTGCTTACAACAACTTTTTTGTATAAAATTCTTTATATCATATACACTATACACACTCACGTCCATCTCATTTATTTTTAATATGCAATACTTGAAAATGCAAATTTGCATTAAAAATATATTTGTTTGTATCCTCATCTAATGAACAATCGAAAAATGTTGAAAACGTTTAGGAATACAATTTACAAGAAATGAATACCTTCCATGTATTGATCAAAGTCTAATTCTATTTTGAGTTTACTTCACCAAGCAGATTAACGATGATGAGAGAATTGTTTCATTCTTCTGTCTGTTCACAAAGTACTCATCCACATACATATCCAGTATCCACTAAATGTTTTTTAAATTATATGGCTAAATATTGTTTTTCTCATGCATGAATCTCAACCTTTTTTCGTTATTTTAATGGTTCTTTTTAATTTTACAGTTTGCAGAAAATGTAAAGGAAATTGCTTGATTATAATTGTATACCTACTCAATGTTATTATTATTTCTGATACTGTCCCTAGAAATTGTATGATAAAATGTATTGTTTAATGACCTGTAGTGTTATATAGTATTTAAGGAGCTTGGGATTTTTGTTACTGCTATAATACTTGTTAATTATGACCTTTGCTGAAAGCTTGTTGTAGTAGGATTCTTATCTATTTATTTCAGATCATATGATATTATATTTGTTATGCAGCGAGGATAACATTTTTATTATTGTTTTAACCTGTGGGAGATTCATTTCTATTATTTATTATTGTATCAGCCATGTAATTGTAAAGAAGTAAAGAGACGTTGTTGCTTCAGTACCTTCTTGTATTTTCTTACACCTTCTGGTTATTCAAAATAGAATAGATATTCATGACTCATAAAATGGATAATTTATTTAACTTGTTTTTCAAAACCTGGATTTCATTTAGTGTTGATTTTTAAAACAATTGTGTTTTTAAAGATAGCGTTAACTTACATCACGAGATTACTGCCTTAACATTAATGTTCATTAAATTTTTTATAGTTTTGCAATTGCTAACAACCACACATAAAAAACATGTTTACCTTGTGTTGTCCACGAGTTCATCTAATGACATTCTACCAAATAAGGATGAAAATAGAATTTATTTTGATTTTTTCTGGAATATTATCGTGTTACTTCTTAAGCCTAATGTTACAAATTACTTAACATTGTGTCTTTGAAATGTGAGGAAAGGATGTCATTTATAAGTTTGCAAAACTTTATCTCCGTTGCGGCCGTGGAACTAAATAAATTATCTCAGCAGCGCTCGTTTCCATGGAATTTCTCTTACTCACAATGTATAACATTAGAGTTCTAGAGAAAGTTGAAGATGAGACTGAGATATCTGTCTAACTCGATTCAACATGATACTCACAATCAGAGAAACAACTCACAGCACATAGCAACACATCACAAGGCAAAAAATTCTCATGGCACGAAAAACTCATTTAGAAAAAGTTTCTTTCTTGGAAATAGGATCCAAGTGAATAGCATTTCATGAAATGATTTTAGAGTTTGGAAACTAAGCTGACGCCTAGGCTCGTTATGATATAATCAGATATAATTCTTGGTGTGCTTAAAATGACCTAAGAACAACACACAATACAAGCTTCGGGTGCTGCACAAGGAAAGCTTCAGCTCAACCTTCTACTACACACACTTACTATGCATAGCAGAGTTAACCAAAAAACGTCATAATTATTCTTAGTATTTAAACTGAAAAAAGTCTCACATAGCCCGCAAAATTATTTATTTTTTGTGAACACACGTCTAGTTTTATGTACAAATGTCCAGATTTCTACTTGATTTTCTCCCATTCCCTAAAGCTACCCCTTTTAGGCTGTAAACGGAGAAGTCAAAATTTTGCTCTGTTGGGTCAATTGTTAGCACCAGTTTGTTCATAATTCTTACAAAATGGTGATATTAGGGGTACTCCGAAAAATCCATGCTCCCAAATCTCATTCATTTAAATTTTGGTTTAGGAATGACATTGAACTCGTTAATTTAAAACAGTCAGGGGCAATTCCCAAAGCCGTCTCAACTGACGAATGCCCAACATTAGCAACCTTTTTCCGCAGTGTACTGCTAAGAAATCATACAATCAATACAAGTGATTCTAGAAAGTAGCAATGAAAATCCCCCATTTGTAAAATTCTAGAGTGTGATAGACGTAATGTCGTCTTATCTTGTACCTATGAGTATTTTCCCTATAGTGTTACATAAACGTCAATATAAAAATCATTTTCACTCTGATATATTCAGAATGGATTACCTAGTGTCTCAGTAGAGAGTTCTATGGTATATAGCGATTATGATACAATAGTAGGCACTGGCGTAGCCAGGCATAGGGCAAAGGGGCAATTGCTCCCCCCCCCCCTCCCGAAATCCGGAAAAAATAGGTTTTTTTGACTTGAAAAGACAAAAAATCGCGAAATTTTTCGCGCTACGCGCGAATTTTGTGTATTTTAGGTTCATTTTTGCCCAAATTTGCTCAAA
>JAQFYB010001411.1:0-32813 GCA_034694085.1 Pogonognathellus longicornis | reverse complement strand
TAAATAATATCATACTGGATGTCTCGTAACAAAACTTTTTTGTTATAACCTCTGAATAAAGTCCATGTTTGCGACCGCAATAATAATATTATGCTTCGAAGGGCAGAAAAAGAAAGAATCATGATTACTATGAATAATAAATAAAACATTTAGCTTCTTTGTTAGAAAACACTTCACCCAATAACTTAAGCCACAACTGGATATAAAATATTTTGTAATATACTATTCCAGTAATTGTTCACTTAGTCTATTCCAGTTTTTTGTCAGAATGATTTTGTAGAACTTTCTTAACAAATAGGTAACCTGTTCGAATTGAAGTGAAAATTAAGTCAGAAATCAGACGAGATAAACGTATTCTATCCTGTTTTATAAATATTTAATAAAAAGTTTAAACAAACAATGTCAATACTTCAGAATGGATACATCATAGTTAAAGATTCGGAGAGAGTCTTGAAAAATACATTTTGATGTAAAATGTTATTAAGAAAGATTGAAGATTGATGTGTTTGCATTTTCTATCCTGGTTTCAAAACACAAATATTGACTTGACGAGCTTTAGTTGCAAGAGAAAGTTAGTTTTTTATTTGAGTTGACAATTTAAATGTTTGCTTTTCAGATGAATCGGTATCCTCGTCTTCGAGAGGAGACTGAGCGAATCATTGCCACTCATGTACGGGATAAGGAGCAGATCTGCAAAGAGCAACTCCTTATGCTTGTAGACTGTGAGCTGGCTTACATGAATACAAATCACGAGGACTTCATTGGATTTGCCAAGTAAGTTCATTTTTCATATCTCTACCATGAAAGGTCTATACATTATTTAGTTACTAATTCCGTTCAATTGACTTGATGTGTTTACCTGTCTTGTATGTCGGTGTTTTGCCGTTTTGGTTTGATTTAATTAAATGGGTAGACGCTGGATAGCCACCTTGTCTAATGACTTCAAATATTCAAATAACACATTGTCTAATCTAATGACTTCAATCAAATATTCAAATAACCAGTTGTGTCGTGTTATGCAATCATAACAAAAACAACTAATGCCGTCTGCTTCACCTGTACACATATCCGAGTCATTTTTACTGAGTAAATGTATAATACAAATTGCTTGTAAAATATATGCTTGGCTAGTTTAACTTGAAATTGAAGCATATTTTATAGTAATGGACCAACAGTTGTAGAAACTATATTTCACAACTCTTCAGATCATTCTAGAATCTCTGTACCTACGAAATTTATAAGCGGGTAACAATTAAGGGCAACCGTTTGACATTTTGTTGTAAATATCTTTGTCTAGTATCTGTTTGTTGTACGTAAAAATGCGCAACATAATAATATGCATTGTCATTTAACACGAAATGCTTCTTTTACATAATATGCCATAATATGCGTATGACTTGTTTTTTATACAAAAGATCTAAATTAAGCTTTTCTGCATTTTCTCTTAAAGTTAAAATATCACAAAATTTTGCCACTTTTCTTATTGGCTAAATATAAAGAAAATGCCTTTATAAGTCTTTATAATAAGTTCTACTATCCAACTGAATAATCTTGAATTTCATAGTACAATTATAAAAAGATTAAAGCATGCATATTATGTAGCGTAGGTACTTTACACCCTGATGTAAGTAGTGTTGTTTCTTAGCATACCCGTTCACTTGTTGGTCTTACTTTATCAATATTTTGTGAAGGGCAAATTTTATTATTGGATCAAATAACGGTTATAAAATCTGAAGACGTATGTTAACCTGAAGTTGGTCCAGTAGCGGTTGTGATTCGATTTCATAGTTTAACAAGTTTAAGTCAATTGATTTAAGATCACAGCGAGTGAACAGGTACCTATGTTCTAGCTGTAACTTGCAAGTCAAGAATTGTTGAATCGTGTCGTTTTTTCACAAACGTCGCAGTTTTCGTTAAAGTTGTAGCAACACTCGATAAAATGCTTACCAATTGTCAATGTGAGCCTTAATATTTCATTGGGGGATATGTTGTGTACATAAGAATTTTTTGCGATCGATTTTAGGGTTCTAAGCTCTGTTGCTGTTGGACAAAGGTTGGATGCAAATTTTTCATACAAGAGATTCCTACTTTAAAATTACTAAATGTCTAATTGCGTCTTCCTTGAATGCGTACTTGTTCTGGATATTTAAACTTGATCCTTTGCCTTAACGATTGCCAAACGTAGAACGATTGCCAAAAGCTTTTTAAGCATGTGTCTCTACCAAAGCTTTGGTTACATGTTTAACACAAGTGCCGAATCCTTATGTTCATTTGTTGTACTGTTGAATTTAAAGTAGTCAGTATGCAATATTTCATTGTGCCTCCGGCCGATTGCGACTGTCTGTCTGATTTCCTTTATATTTCTAGTTCTCTTGCTATTCAACTCGAAAATTGGCTTTTCGGTTTTGGTCGACATTTCTGTTTGAATTCAGATAGCTGCTCGTGTGGAGCTATGAATAGGTAAATGATGTATTATTTCAAATGACCTAAGTTTGATGATTGTTTGAACTCTGAAGTTCGTCTAACATACTTATACTTTCTCCCAACGCTTTCACCAGGCTGGAGAAATTGTTATGTCTTATTAACTCATTAAAACAATTTTTTAATACAATTGCAAATGGCAGCGGTCAATCGTTTGATTTATTCAAGAATGCTTAACCTTCACCTTTAAAAGCGTTTGCTTTTGTTGTTATATTTGCACTGGCTTTCGGTGTATTTTAAAATAAGTATCAAAAGTAGTTTGTGTAGATTCCTTTAGTCCTAAACGATTACGCAATACTCGGAGATCTTCATCTTCAAAACCGCACAAGTACATGAAATGTTGACTAATTTCGAATGGCAGACTTTTAGTCCTTAATTGCCATTGCCATTGCCGTGTTGTAAAACCTTACGTAGTATGAATTACGTAATAGGAGCAAGACATTTTTGAAGGAAGTCAGACAGGTGGCATTCTGGTTTCTATTTGGTCGGTACCTTTCCATGTGAATATTGTTTGCCTTTGTGATGTTGTTTGTTTTGATATGTTTTAATTTAATTTTACTATATGATTGTACTAAATGAATGATATTGAACACTTTGGGTTAGCCAGTTTCGATACTATTTTACTAATTTCTTTATGTTCTATTAACCAATCAAAGTAAATCTCATCGTATTTATTTCTGAGCAGTATTTTTAGTTTTTCTTTTCCAATTGAAGCTACTATTAAGCAGTAATTTTGCCCTCGAAAGTTTTGTGGTGGTGTGTAGTTTATTTATACGCAGATATCCAATTATTGTCATTTTCACGTACGTACTTTAAGTTTGCTTGTTAGGTTAAATCTGTGTAAAGTATAACATTCCGAACTTTCTGAATATTATACGATTTACAGTGCACAGCAGTCATCCGAAAATTCATCCAAAGCTGGTAGAAAATTGGGCAATCAAGTTATTCGCAAAGGATACATGTGCATCCACAATTTGGGTATCATGAAGGGTGGCTCGAAAGACTATTGGTTTGTCCTGAGTTCCGAAAATTTGTCATGGTTTAAAGATGAAGAAGAACGCGATAAAAAATATATGTTACCGTTAGACGGCCTCAAGCTCAGAGATATTGAGAGTGGATTTATGTCACGAAGACATACTTTTGCTCTTTTTAACCCGGAAGGTCGAAATGTTTATAAGGTACATTATCTAACATGTTGTTGAAAATCACTCTTGTTTTCTCAGTATAACACACTTTTAAAATGTATCTGCTGTGTTTTTTGCAGGATTATAAACAGTTGGAGTTATCATGCGAAACCCAAGATGAAGTTGATTCATGGAAAGCATCATTCCTACGTGCTGGCGTTTATCCAGAAAAACAGTCGGAAGCGGCCGCTAATGGAGAAGAGTCATCAATAAGTGAAAATGTTTCATCGCTTGATCCTCAAGTAATTATTATTTACTGTAAATTAAAACAGCCTAATGGTTTCTAGGAAAGCAATTAGGTTCCTTTCTAAAAACTCCGGTGGTATATGTAAAACATAATTCGAGTTCTTAAAATTTTAATAACATTTGTTTTCATTATTACTCATGACTGTGTGGGTGTTGTCTATTTCCAGCTCGAGAGGCAAGTTGAAACTATTCGCAATTTGGTTGACTCTTACATGAAAATTGTCACGAAAACAACAAGGGACTTAGTGCCGAAGACTATCATGCATCTCATCATTAATAATTGCAAAGATTTTATTAATGCCGAGTTGTTGGCTCATTTATATGCCAGTGGAGATCAGGTAGGAATTTTTGTGGGAGTACTCATATTTAATTGGTAACATAAGGCGAAACTTTGGGAAAGTAAGCGGAAAGTTGTATCAAATTATTAAAACTTGGAGAGGGTATCTAAACAGCCGTAATAAATTCCTATGACATTTTTGTTCTATTTTTCGTATAAACCTAATTTACACTGTGTTCTGTTCTCTGTGTAGTCAAATATGATGGAAGAGAGTCAGGAGGAAGCAATGAAGAGGGAAGAGATGTTAAGGATGTACCACGCATGCAAAGAGGCTCTAAGAATCATAGGAGATGTGTCTATGGCTACAGTATCAACACCAATGCCACCGCCTGTACGGAATGAAAGTTACAACTCTAATTACCTTGGTTCGAATGATGCTCCCAGGTATGTTGCAGTACAACATAACTTGTTAAGTATGAAATGTCCTACATTGGTTTTACGTCGGGGCTTTCTACAGACATTATTTGACCTAAATAATGTGCATATCTTGCCTTCTAACACTTTGTGTGGTGTTCCTGTTTTGTAACTCTCAACTAAAATATTAGACTGCCAGTGCGAAAAAATTCTCTTAGGACCCCAAAAGGGAAATGATATAGTCTTATCATTTATTTATGTTATAAGATACCTGAAAACTACTACTCTTTGTGCAATCGATTTAACCAAACTTAATATTGCCTAACTGCAATGTCTGTGACGTAATATTGCAAGAGCTGCATCATAAGTGCCAAAATAATCTATAAATCAGCAGGAAATAGAAATTGATGTGTAGAATAGTTTAGCAAAACCTCCCTGAGAAATCTATAACTAGTAAGTAATAGTAACAGCGTAAAAAAATAATTTTCAAATTGCCTTGTTCTAATGTGTTTACCAAATAGCCGCTCAGCTTGTCAGGTAATTTTGATTAATGATTTTCAAGCTAAAATGCCTTATGCTATGGTGTAACAAGTGCAAGCAGCCGAGTTCTGACCTTTTTAATTTTTTATGGACATTATTTTTTTTCAAAAGCAGGATTTATTTATGATTTTCGTTTCACACACAACGCATGTAGGGACAGGAACTATAATTTTGACAACAGAAAAGGGAGTTTCTCAAAAAACGCACAGTCTTCGGCATCGTCGTCAGTAATGGACATTGAAACCCGTGGATTACAACGACTCGACAATTCAATGAGGAATGTTTTTCAATCTGAAAGGGTTAGCCCTCCTAGTCCTGGTGGACCGAGGCGTACTGCTGGACCTGGACAACCTCCTCCACAACCATCTGGAGGACGGGCGCCGCCGCCAGTGCCGAACGCAGGAGGAGCACGTCCTGCACCAGCAATTCCCAACAGACCCGGAGGTGGTGGTCCTCCCCCACAACCATCTAAAGCTGCTGGAGGTCTTCCTGCACCTCTCATTCCTTCGTAAGTTTTCTTGCATTTTTAACACTCGTACTATTTGTTAGCAAATATCGCGTATAAGTCTTGAGATAGGTACAGTGACACTATTGTCCAATTCAATTTTCTGACGAGTCAGCAAAAATTAATATTTTAACTCTTTTGAACTGCTAGTGGTTATTGGCATGCAATATTAACTACTGTTTTCCTGGTTGTGGAATTTTGTGGGGATGATGATTTTAGTCTGGTTTTGAAAATTATTGTGGTTACTGAGTAATGGTGACTTAACTATTTTGTTCAAAGTGTGGTGGCTTATTATGTTTGTGCCGAGTTGTTTTCGATATTTCTTAACTCAGGGATTTCACCGTAAATATATTATTTGTCATTGCCACTATTTAGCCATATAAATGACAAATAGAGTTGTTTGACTATTTTCACTGCTCTGACATTGACATTGCTGTGCTTTTTCCTTCTTTCTGTCTTTACAATTACATACGTAAATCTCAACTTTTCTTGGTGTTGGTTGTTGACAGCGGCTGTAGTTACGTTTTTCAAACTTATCCAGTCAGTTAAATTATCCAGTCAGTAGCAGAGGCGTTCAATGAAGATTATAAGCATAAAATTCAATGTTGTAGCTGAGGGGATCATTTTTTCTTGACACAGTAGTAAGTATGGTTTTTTGGTGCAGACGGGGGGCGGTGTCCGCCGCAGCCAATATAGTGGGGTCACTGCCCCCTCAAGTGCAGAAACAAGTGGCTACCGCCGCTCTCAACCATCTCCTAACTAGAAAATAAGGAATTGAATGAGCACATGTCGAATGTCGAGGTGGATTACAAAGAAATTGACTTTATCAAAGTACCTGTGTTCGAGCGATTAAAATTTTGTCTTTGTTCGGCTTGATCTGGCTTCTTACAATTGGAATTTCACTATCTTGGTTGTCAAAACAAAATTCTCCATTCTCTTAGACCCAAGAAGATGTGAAAGAAAAAATGACAAATCCTTGTTTCATTGAACACGAAATTTCTGTAAAATTTTGAGTTGAGACACTAAAAGTGACACTTAAAATTCAACAATAAGGCTAGAAAAAAGAATGGAAATCAATTCAAGTTATGTGTAGAACTCCAAGCAGACGCTGAGATGATGATGGAAAGACAACCAAAAGGAACCCTTGGACCTATGCTCCACTTACCAACTCGCAATTTGCTTCTACTACTGCTTCTTCTGTCTGTCTGCTACAATCCTTTAGTGAGTCTCCATTGTTGTTCCTGCGCTGTCAGTAAACCTTCGCAGAAGCAATCTTCTTGGTCTTTACCTCTTGTTCAGTATAATCGCAAATCTACATAGAATAATAATTACGAGTGTTGTCTCGGAATCTGAGAGGACGATGATATGAATGTCAAGAAAGCATTACATTTTGAAAGATCTGTAAAGGTAATTGAAAGTAGGTAAATATTTAAAATGTAAGTTATAGTAGCACACATTATATTCTGAATTATTTATTAACAATCCAGAGCAAACATATATAAATGTTACGCTGTATTATATTATTGCTTCTAATAGCTTAACTTACAATTAATTGATTAACAAATCTGTCAATATAATAAATTACTAATTACTGAAACACAGATAGAGTTCTCTAATGTCCAGCAACGCCCCAGAGGGATGCGATTATTATACTTCAGGTGTCTTAGATAATTACTGGAACTGTAAAGGGACGGTGCTAGAATTTGGGTGACTCTTCTGTTCTCTGTGCATATAACAGGGTGTTTTTCAAAAATAAAATTTTTAAGGTAGTAACATTTTTATTTTTGCAAGCACTAGAAATGCTCTAAACTCAATTGATTCTCACAGCTTATGTATAACTTGAAAAAACGTAATAATAATATGAGGTCAAAGGGCTGCCCTGTGTACAAAGTTGAAAATACCTCTAGAATTATTTTTATGTCTATTCAGTCGGTTTGAAATCGATGAATCACTTTTCTCTTGAAAATAACAAATATTTAGCGAAATCACCAAACTTTGCCTATAATAATGCTTTAAAAATTAGTCATATTAGTGGGGTAGGTAAGTGGAGAGCATCTTGGACCTTTCTTCCAAAAAGAATTGTTTAGGAATCGATTGGGACGGGCAGTTTCTGTGCTGGGAATCATAAAACTGTTACACTGCAAGGATTTTATTGTTAAAAAACATCACGTTAATGAATATAAAGTGTGTAGACCTTATTGTAATATATTATAGTAAAAACTTAAAGTAAGCTAATAATAAGCAGAAAGTAATATGTAAGGTGTCTTGTGCACCATTAAAGCAGTCCTTAAGTGTCGAAGTGGAAAGAAAATGTAAAAACCTTAAGAATAGTAAGTTATATTAATATGTAGCATTCAGGTGCACTTCTGTGTATAAAATGTACTAATACCGATACTTACACTTACATGTTGTGATGATTCAACTGAGTAGCATTCCACATGCTAATTATTACATAGGACACACGACTGGGGTAAGTGAAAGCCGATAGTGCGTTCAAGACTAAGTGAAAATTGTAAGCTTTATCACAACGTTAATTATAGTAAGGCAGGTTCATGCTTGTAAAAAATATAAAGCATGGTAAATGTATGCACTTTAATTGGCCATACAGTAAGCGATATTTTATTAACTAAAATTCTGGTCCGTGCAGTTTCTAAACATTATGTTTTAGTTTTAACAAATTACCTTTAATTCAAACACGGGCTGCTGAAACTTCCATTACAAGTGTCTTGTGGATATTTTTGTTTGATATTATTTATGCATGTGATACCGGTTATAAACATGCTGATGACATTACAGTACCCAGTGTTATAAAATATCTCTCAAAAATAGGCTAAACTATGCTTATGTTAACTGAAAACCAAATTAAAATCTACATTAGGAGTATTTAGTCAATAGTTTCTAGCTACCCATTTCAGTGCTTATCATGACGTGACCACTGGGTGGAAATAATGTTAATAAGCATACAGTCTGACCATGAATACAAAATTATAATTTCTTAACAGTTCATTTTCCAATTAATAACAATTTCATTTTAATTTTTATGGCTGTTTAAGAACATTCAAATGATTGCTGGAACGTCACTTCGAAGGGGCTGTGTAACTTCTATAAAACAATTTACACTATATTGGTATACAAAAGGACTACTAATCACATGCGGACCATAATAACCACATTATGACCATTCAACTTCAACGATGAAATTGAGATAAAAAAAATTCTGTTCGTGCTCAGACTGTATTCTCATTAATGATGTTAGAATTCACATGGATCAAAATCAAAAGCACATAATATAATATTAACTAGCATAAACGTACTGAAGAAAGTAATGAAAGGCTCTGTAAAAAAGGCATGATTGTTTACAGTGTAATGTATGAAATTGAAATAGCATGCGAGCAATGAGATTGAGACATCATTCATTTTCGCCCTGCATGGTTTTGTCATTAAATCATGTGGATAAAATTGTAAAGCTATACTTCATAGGAAATGTATTGTAAATTAATTGAAGATTGCTGGCTACAACTGAAAACAGGATATTATGCAGAAGCTTATGATTTTTACACTACAGACAGTGCCTACCTTATTTACTGCCCTTTTGTTATTGGCATTCAGAATGACAGTGGTTGACAGTTAGCGAGATGTCATTGTGATTACATCGTACACAAGAAGAATGGTATAATATGCATAGTGTATTTGTAATGCACATCATATAAGTGTCATGAACACACGAATTAATCTGCTTATTATTATTTCCATTCTTAAACAGTAATTATTAGTAAATGTCAGCTATAATAGTGAACTAACAATCGAAACCAATCACAGAGTATCGAAATTATCGATGCGTAAAGCTACAAATGAAAATCATGAGTAAATAAGATTATAAAGAGATTGGATTGCAACGTAGGGCTTAGAAATGATGAGTAGAAATATTATAAATAATGATCTTATTGTTTGACTTTCATTCATGCCACGATAACATTATATTCCAAAATACTGATTGTATCATTCCAAAAGATTATAAAGATATAAAGGATCTTTCCAAGTAAATGGTTCGATAGTTGCGGTACCTCACTTTGCGATTCGTTGATTTTGATTGTACATTGCATTGAAACTGCAAGTATATGACTTAGAATTAGTATGGAAATCATACCATGTTAATTATTTGTAGTGATGTATACGTTAAATTAAATACTACCAATCTGTATTGTATTTACTATAGATCTATCTACCTATAAACGAAATATATTATAAAAATGTTATGAACAGAATAAGAAACATGACTACATGAAAACGAGTAGTAAAAAGCAACTAGTAATTAGAGTAAGAATATTATGTAGTAGGAATATCGTAAAAATATCGGTAAA
This sequence comes from Pogonognathellus longicornis, assembly GCA_034694085.1. NCBI lineage: Eukaryota > Metazoa > Arthropoda > Collembola > Entomobryomorpha > Tomoceridae > Pogonognathellus > Pogonognathellus longicornis. Next base: position 22,805 of record JAQFYB010001411.1, on the reverse strand, counting down.
ATATAAAATACTGTGTAGTTCACTACTCGGGGTATTATGCTACTCTGTTAACATAGAATCTCACGTTAAGTTTACAATGCTTAAATTGCAAGTAGTGAGTCATAACATTAACTTACATACATGCAACAAACACAATTATGAACATTAGTTATGTAAAGGTTAGTCGAATTAGTAGAAAGTTTACCGTGGTAAAAAAGCCCACACGAACGGCCTGAAGGAGTTCAGAAACGGCATTTAGACATTTAAATGAACTGGAAAACATGATACAATGAAAAGCAATAAAATTAATTGTCCCTTTCGTACTTTTGTTGAACACATTCTGAGTAATGACGTTTTAACAAGTAGATTGTCACAAAAATGTATTAATGTATTTCTAGTTTTTTTGAAATCTTCAACAATATTCCTTCCACAACTACTTAATTGCCAATTTTTCCTAAAAATCAATGTAAAGCGAATTTTTAATATTTATGAACCTCAAGATGCCACATTGTTTGAGATTGTTTTTCCTAAAACATTTCTACAGCATTGTTTTTTTATTAGCCAATCATTATGCAAAAATGTCGTTTAAGGCTCTCGGGTTCTCATAAATAATGGTGCTCACAAAAATCGGAGGTTGACACTTTAGCACTATTTTCTCAATTACGACCTGTATAACTTGATCTGTAAGAATAATTTTTTTTCAAAATAACTTTAGAACAACTTTCGGTGATTAAAATTTAAAGTTGACTTTCTTATTAGTCTGTTCAATTTACTCTCATTTTGATGTGTTAGTACAGAAGACTCCTGAAAAATGTTTAGTTAATTATGAACTACTATTAGTATTTCCACCATTTAGTTGAGTTTATTTATCCTTTAATAGACAGCAACTCCGATTTTTATGGCATCAGTTATGAATGAATGACTACTTTAAGTACTAAAGCACTCAAACTTCTTCCGAAGGTTTCAGTACGATATTACGTATAAACTATGATAGTATTATACTATTGCCAGTTATATTTACTTTGACTAATTTTGCCCACCTTTGTTAATTATTGTTAGTTAAATGTAATGATGTTTCCATAATAATCTGTTTACTTTGTTATGTTGGGTTAAAGAACAATAGACTTAGAGAAATGAAGTAATTTATGTTATACAGCTGTAAGTGCAAATGAAGAAAGTTCACTTGTAATTGTGTGAAGAATACATACCTATATAGTACATAGTACATTATACAGGTATATCCAACCACAAACAATAATAACTCTGCATATATACCTAATACTATATTGCAGAAATCTGTAAAGTAAAACTATAAAAAAAGCTTTAAATGAACGTACTAATTTCGTCTCCTTATTTCTGTGCATTGATTTATAACTTCATTGTGCTGCTTCAATTTGTCCATCTATTGTCACAGTTTGACTTGAACAGGTCTACTTTCTGGTAATTTGTATTGCCTCTATGTTCCTGAAAATAGTATTCCGTTTGTGATAATGTCTGCCTATTGTCTTGAAACAATCTCTTTGTATCTGTTTAACCCGCATTGGTTTTAACATTCTTGCGTTAGCCATGACAAGTTTTGCGATAAAGTAATTAGCTTGTGCTTTTGCATGATACAGCTTGACAATTAAAACTAAAACTCTCGCAGTATCGCATTGGGAAATCTGGAGAAGAGAATCCACTATTTTATCATGTCAAACAGTTGCATGGTTTTGGAATGCTTTGTGCAAAGTAAATTGAGTCGTTTTTACAATCTGTGCAACTTTACAGATTGATACTCATTGCGGGAGCAAATCCCTTGTAATGGCGTTATAACCGTTATACTGCACTAGGTACCAAGGCCATAGAAATAAATATATACTACTAATTTTTAAAGACAATTTCAATTTTAGCAGCAAAATTTTCAAAATTATACTGTATTTTAGGATAAATTGGACATCTAGGATAAATTGGACATTGATGTTCATGATCTAAATGACTCAATTTCTGCGCAATGAATTCTGTCCCATAATATGAAACTAGCTTTTTGTGTCAAGTTTGGTAAATCCTTTTTAGGAGAACGTTGCTTTCACTTTCAGCTATATACCTTATGCACGTACTTGTGAAACTGAAAGTTAGGAATACGTCTTTGTCAGTGTAATAAAAATAATTGTGTTTATCGTTCCACAAACATTTAACAAATTTTTCGCTGTATAAATGCGTTGAAGTTTAGTGTACTGAGTGTGCTGGTAGACAATAGATTGTGATGTCTCTTGTCCTATTAAAACACTAAATAACCTTTGCATGAAAGTATAACCACCATAGAGCTTGGGATGGAAAAAGAAAGAAATGTTTCGTATCGTCTATATCGAGGATTTTAAACTATCAAAATTTACACACCTATATATATACAAAGTTATTATGACTAAATTGCAAAATTTTAACAATAATTTTATTTGATACAAAGATTTGGTTTTTGTAAGTTGAGTTTGTTAGCTGCAAACTTAAAATAACATCATACATCATAGGACAATTTCATAATTGTTATTTCTTTCATTCCATTTACACTATAGCCCTTGCTACAGCGTAAAAGGATTAAAAGAAATAACATTTTTGGCAAATGAAGTAAAAAATTATAAAAAGTTATACAAATCTGCTATTAGTGTTTTATGAAAGAAAGTATGAGATTTTCAATCTTTTTCCATCCTATAAGCAATGTCGTTCTGAAATGTAAGATTTTAGCTGTCCAACTGAATCCAGCTGATTGGGCGTTGACTAGCCATATATACCTAGATAATTTTATGATTTGTTTGTATTGTATTTTATTTGTAATTAATTAGCTGTTATGTGTGTATGATTTTCTAGGAGATCGACTGCTGCTCCGCCTCGTATTCCGGACAGGCCTCAAATCCCTGCGCGACCACAATATTAATCCTTATCATAACCTTATCAAACTAATCATCTATATAGAGTAGAAAATCGAGACTAATAAACCATTTCACATTAATCAATTGTTTACTGGTACATGTGTAATGTACAGTAACATAATTATGTTTTCAAAGGTAAGCGTGAAATCATGTTTGACACTTGTTTGTATACTAAAAAAGATTGATGAAATCTGGCAAACCAGCCTTTGAGAAAACATAATTCCTGACGCAGATACAAAAATAAGATTATATTATGATTAAACCATCAGCTTAAAATATAGTAGTACAGTAAATAGTTGATACCATTATAATATGAAAATAATATTATTATTAGTAAATATACAATTTCTAAGTTTAAACGAGCAAATATGATATGTAGAGAAAAAGAGAGAGTATTATACAGACATTGTTGATCGATATGTCCAGTCGATAGAAAATAACTTTGGATAAAACTTACCCTATTGTAATCAGACTAAAAATTTATAGGCACTCATGGAGAAAGCAATGCTTATAAAACGATAATGTGGCAACTATTATTATAACATTATGAAAAGCTGAAAATTTGTTATTGAAGAACGTACATAGATACTACATACATACTACTAACTAGATTATAATATAATACGAATACAAAAGAATAATTTTAAAATGCCATCAGAAATTCACATTTGTTGTTGATTAGTTGTTAAAGAGAAAGAAGAATTGGAAAATGCTATTTATATGCGTTGACAAACATAACGGGTCTTGAAACAACCTTTATTAGAGGGCTATAATGTTATTAGCTGTAATAATACTAATAATACATCTACAAATACTACTACTAGAGATCGACATAATTTTTTCAAGAGTAACAATTACCTTAAAGCGCTTTTGCTGTTTTTATATTGTGGAGGGCACTAGAAGATAATTTTTGCGTGCTTAGTTAGTACTGCTGCTGTATATTACTTTATAAATGTATATCAATTGTATTTTAAGGATGTATTTAAAAAGCTCTTTTTGAAAGGCTAATTTTAAAAGCTGTTGTATAGCTGCTGTTTTGTGTGCTCAATTACACACACAGCTCCTCTACAATTAATTCATTAGCTGAATTTCAAATGAATGTAAATTATTGTATTTAAGCATCATGAAAATGATTATTCCTCACATTGTCGTGTCAGTGTATTTTATTGTGATATTTTGATTACAATTATGCTAAGACGTACCTTACTGATAAAACTGTGCGAAAGGTAGGTGAAAGCTGTGAAAGTGTAACGATTTAAAATGTCTTAGTCAACAACGTACAGTAAGTAACAACTGCACATCACTCACAGCTTCAAAACTACTAAACGTTTACTTAGCTCCTATATATACCACTAGCACTATAAATACGAAGTGAATTGTGTAAGGATTTTTATTCAGTTGCTATTCTATTTTAATTTCGGGTGATTCACGTAATAATAGCGATACACTTATCATTATTATTGCAATATCAATCTGTACAAGTAATAATAGGAAACATTTTGATTACACAGTCAAATCGCACATTCGATTCCTTCATGAATCCTGCATGAACTGTAGACTCTAAATTATGAATCAAAAATAAGACAGTGAATTAATTCATTGTGTTACTCCTTATATTATAGGGCTAGACACTCTCGACCGACAATTTTTCAAAAAGCATAATTGTAAAAAGTACCTAAAAGGGAAACCCCGCTATTCGATTAAGAATTAAAACTGTTTTTTTCAATTTTTGAAATTGTAGTAATTATTAATAAGAATTATTAATTAACAAGGTGGTACAAGTTTGATTCTCCTTTGCATTGATTGAATGTAGTGTTTCTTGAGCTAGGTTTTCTTTTTTGTGCTTTATTTATTCTTTACCCTTGCCAAACATGAAAGACTGGGTTTGATTGTCCATACAAAGATTATTAATTATATAAAATAGCTTAGCATAACTAGATGCAAATAATGATAACGTTCTAGAAAACCAGTTTTAAAAGTATCATGACACATTACTGCTCATTCATGATTTACAAATCTATGCTGGTATACATAGAATTAAAAGATGCGTCTCTAATTTCCGTTGGAGATGTTTGGGTGGGATGGAAAATTGGTCAAGGAGTCGAATACAAGATGATTCTAGTGTAATATATTTCCGATGCTGTAGCTTTATATTGAAGAAATGCATGACGAACTACTTACTGTTAGTTTGTAAGAGACAGAGAATGATGTGGAATGAGTACATTTAATACGTAGTTGCTATATACTAGTAAATAAATATAGCTGCAAACTGCAATGCTTACAATTTTATGCATCAATTAATATTATGGTTGACACGGAATGCCTTTTTATGTGTACTGCAAGCAAATCAAATTATTTTTATCACAAAGCTATGCTAATTAATATACAACTATTAGGTATGTACAATAAATCCTAGTACGTGTATACAAGTACCTTTCCAATCACATCCGCATGTATTTGCATTCATTCTAGAGGAAAAATGACTCGAAAGTTTACACAGTGCAAAAAATTATTTTTGCTGGGCAAACTATAATTTGCTGAGAGAAGGTTAAAATAAAATATCTCTGCACTTTTGGGGCATTGATCTACTTTGGTTAAATTGAGATGGTTAATCGTGCAAATTATTTATTTTAGACATTCACTATACATTCTACAGAATTGTATCAATGTAGTAGCAAGCAAATCAATCAATGAAGCATAGTAGTATTGGTAAAAGTCGATTTTTAAGATCGTTTACCTTTTAATTGTACTGTATGTAGCATTATATTTATCCGTTAATAATTGTTATACGATAAACACACAGCGTGTTGTCTTTACCCTGCTTGCGTTCCAATGCTAATAATTTTGCTGTTTTATCACTTCATACATACATGTTCGCAAATAACATACTAATATTATTAATAGTGTCCCATTAATAATAGGAAATGAAACACACAAAATATTCTTGTGAAACAAGGAAAAGACTTTCATAAACTAATCCACTAGAATTTAGGAAGGTCATTCTCACACATCACATAAGTATTCAATGAATAAGTTACGAAATGGTTCATAATGATTTGTTACATTATTATTATAATTATTATCTTTTGGCTGGTTTCCTGAAGTATTAACTTGCAATTAATAAAAAACAGTTAAAGCGCTTCTGCAATTTATAAATGATACGATTAGATTATTAATATTAATAGCAATTAGAAGATAACTGTAGACCACACTGAACTTTGTTTGCTGATAAACAATGAATAATAAATACCCACAAAAACTATAATCGTGACTAATTTTGCCGTGTTTGTTCTATTTTTAATCTTTAATAATCATTGTAGAAATATATTTGTTCATATCAATTAATACGTATTCTGTAGTTAGAATAAACATCCACCTTTTATACAACATACAATACCTATTTATAATCAAGTCATTCATGATTAATCTTTATTTTATTATGATACATTTAATTTTCATATTCCAATCTAACATAATACTACTACTATAGATGTCTGTCCGTAATGCATTCCTCTTATGACAGAATGACTGACTTCCGTCATTTCAACAGCAGTTTTACAATACAAAATACATAGCTATTTATTCTAAAAATTGTAAATTCTTATTTGACCTGAGTAGCGGCACTTTGACAAAGTTGTATAGTGAAGCATTTATTGCCGTATATTTGAAAATAAACCGAATGTAGAAAAAATAAAGAAATTGATTAAATTGATGGACATCACATTAATAATTGCACCCATGAAATCATAGTATTAATATAATACCTATTTTAATATTTTTCAGTTTTGCAATATTTACATTTTTACATTTAAGATTAATTCTGACCTTAACATTTTTTACTCGAGTTGCCATTTCAGTTTGAGAAAGGAGTCTGACAAGAACGAGATATACTTTCACTTGTTCTGTCGACACAAGTACAAAATGTACTTTCACCACGTGGAGAAAGGACCTTGCTGTGAAAGCATAGCTATTCAACATTTTGACAACTTTCTCCTCCCCTTTTAAAGAGAAAGTTGGTCGGAGAAAGTTGCGAAAGCCGACTTTTCCAGCCACTAACGATCCTGGGCACGTAGCTGAAGGTGAGACGTCTTATAGGCTACTGAAATTACCATGCATCATTTTCGTTTGTTCTAGTCCTTGCTTCTGGCGTAAACGGGGGCAGTGCTCCCCCTCCGGAAATCCGAGAAAAGGTTATTTTACCGTAAAGGTACATAAAATTTTTGCCCTTTGCTCAATTTTTTCACGCTACGCGCGGTAATGAGCGCATTTCTGTATCATGTTCTGAGTTTGCCTAGCCCCGAAACCAATTCATGGCTACGCCTATGGTCCCTAGTCCTTGTATGCTATATTTTGCAACAGTAAAACTAACAATTGTATGGTTTTTTGAAATGTGGTGCAATTTTTTGTAAATTAATCTGAGCAACTAGAGATAGATCTTATTTGATATGTTTTAAAATATAATATACTCAGACCGAGAGGCTGGAGTAGTCAATCATGTTTTGTTTACCTCAAGGTCCATAAACAAAAGGTATTGTTATTGTTTAGAGGTCTTGGTTTGCCTTATAATAACCCTCTCACATTAGTCTTATAGGGAGGTCATTGTGCAAAGCTACTCACAATAGTTTCAAGTATGCAATTAATGAGGTTTAGATTAAACACAGATTTTTTCCACAAAAGTCAACATGAGTGACAGTAATGTTTATTATTGATTTTCAAGTATTTATTTGTTTATTTAATTTGTAGTAAGAGAGGATCCTGCATCCAACAATCATTTCGAGCTACCAGAAATGGTTAACATGAAACAGTTAGGTGTACGTGGCACAAAAACAAATGTAATGTAGTTATCGATTAATTATTCGTCTCATACTCACAAACACACACAGTAAATCTACACAAAATACCAACCAATGTAACTGGAAGCAGGATTTACAGTGTTCTGTTTCCCGACCTTTACCCAGGTATTATACGATTAAACCTGCGTACATACAAAAAGAACGTTAGGTACTTAGGCATAATCCGAATATTATAATTAAGCAGATTCATGGTTCAGTCGATAATGATTATGATAATATATCGTTGAAACAGGCAACGTTTTTGCTCAAATGTGAACATCGTATTCATATTTCTGTGCGATTGTATTTCCTACTACCAAAGTTCAAACAGATAACAATTTTTAATTAACAATTAGATGAGCTTATGAATTATAATAATAACTACTAGCTAGTCTACTCTCCAAAAACAAAAGTTAATTATTGTGCAATGATCCTTGTCCCCAATTTTAGACAAGGTCCTTACTTCATTGTAAACAGTACACTTCAGCAAGTTAATTAGCATTTCAATTTCAAAACGGTGAAAACCAGGTAATACATTACAAGACATTATCATACTAATATTGTTACGATGCTTACTTAGCGTATAATCCGATTCAACTTAATCATTTTGCAATCAACATCCACTATTATTTTTATCTCTTACAAGTATGACAACATTTCTTTAACTATAGACATCCACAAACAAGGATGTTAACAGTTTTCAACAATCAATTTCTACACTTCATAACAATAATGCAACACAATACTTTCGCTTGCGTATTAATCTAAAGGTGACACAGAAACAGAACCTAACGTCTCATTGATTACAGATGGAGATTAGGTCACAATATATTTTAAAGTAATTTCCAACAACTTTCAAGTCCTGTTGGAGATGTCCATTGGTGAAGGAGATGGTGCGGCTACAGGACTCATAACAATTTCCAAAGGGGCTGGGCTAGGCGCTGGGCTGCTCATCGTACTGTCACCAGGAGTTCGTGGTTCTTGAGAGCGATCATCTATAAAATGATTTTCTATTACTTGAATGAATATGTACATCTTAATTGTATTCGTATTGCAAGTTTAAACGATTGACAATATAAACTAACGTGTTGGTGGAGCAGGACGAGCGAATCTTTCTCTGCTGGAATGTCGAATCGGCGGAGATGACGAGGAGACCACTTGTGAAAACGGACCTTGGCCAGAAGAGCCACTACTAGTTGTTGTAGTGACGACTAAAGGGCCGCCAGAAATACTATGGGGGACTACCCAGCCATGTCCATTACATAAATGGCACCTGCTGACTGGGCTGGGAGGACTCATTAAAACATCTCGACCACTATTATTGCCACAGGATAAATGCAGACCTGAAATTAAAGGATTGTGTCATGAATTACTCTAGTTGAAACCATTATGAGAAATATTTGAATAACAAAAACTTAAATAAAACAAGTTTTGTGTTAGTAAACCATAAGTATTTTCTTCACCAGGACTCATAGGCCTTGATCCTGATCCAGGAGAAGGCACAAATGGGCCGGGGCTAGATGTTGGACGTGGTCGAATAGGTAAAGCTCCTGTCCCACTTCCAGTATTGTTACCTGTGTTAACACCACAATTGTGATGAACATGGGTACCTCCTGTGATGGAGCCAAGTCCGGTAGATTGATTATTAACTCCCGCCGCAACAAGAGACTCGTGGAAGTGGCGTTCGTCTTCCATCTCAAGACTTGATTCAGACTCAGATAAATGACGACAAAGGGCCTCTCGCCGCTCCATTTCTAACTGAAGACGTCGCTGAAGACGAAGATTTTCTTCCCTAATTTGTCGTTCTTCTAAAGCGTATTGAGCCATTTTTTCTGTATCTGCAATAAACAAAACCAAAAAAAGATTATTTTCTTTGTTATAAATAGAAAATAGAATGTCTTGTTTTATAATAAAATAAACAGTAATTTTAATTTTAACTCGCCATTATTGTACAATAACTTACGTTGCTGTTGAGCTACAGAAAGTTGACATTTCAGCCTTTCAACTTCACTTCGCAAATGCTGAACGTTTCCACTGAGAGTTAGTACATCTCCTTCCGATAACGAGTTAGGTTTACTTCCATTGTTTCCTTTATGATTAGTTTCATCGAAGTTAGTTGCGTTGCTTGGATGACAGTTGCGATCTGCCAGATGAGGTTCTCCACCTGCCCCACCACCAGGGTCTAACTGACTTGAATCCATACCTCCTGGATTTTCCACTTTGTTTTGTAAGTTTCTTTATATAAAATGTCCCAAGAAATTAATATATTTCCATTACAATAATCAATCAAATGATACAACTGCGCACTTAAAGTTAAACTAACGTTATTTTAAAACAATACATACACTTACATAAGTACTACTTCATTTTAAATTAAACTTCGTTCTAATCAAATGCACTTTTCGACTATCAATGTCGATTTTCATTCAATAACATGAAAATCTGTATAAAATCTTTCAACTTTAATGCAAGCTACTTTTAATAAAAAAAATATTGCTGGTATTGCAGTAAAATTTTGGTAGGATTAGATAAGGGGCAGGGGCACATAGTACACAATATTTTTTTAATTTTTTTCACCATTCTGTTCATCAATTAACTACCTGTCGTTAATTAGCTGAAAAAATAAAGTACCTCTTTTCAGCTTCCAGTTTGTCCATTCTTTTCCACAATCTGTTCACCAAAGCCTCTTGTTCTTGCTCCAATGTGTTCTCCAATTCTACTTTTTCACGACGAAGTTGTTCAAGGTTACTCTGCTTTGCAACCGTCTCTGCTTCCAATTTTTCGATTTTTCTCATAAGTTTGTTGACAAGACATTCCTGCTCCTGCTCCAGCGTTTGCTCCAGCTTGCATTTTTCAGCTCTCAACTAATAATTAAAAATATCTCTGTTGTTACAAGTGAAATTCACAAAATGCATAAAGTATTATTACAATCTATTTTCGTTATTTGTTTCGCTTTCGCACAGAAATAGACTACTAGTAAATATACATATTATTATAAAACCGAGATGCTGGTCCGATGTTAAAAACCCTTACTTGATTTAATTTACGAGATAAATCATTGGTGAGGCATTCTTCCTCTTGTTCATAATGATGTGCTAAAGTTTCTTTCTCCTTCTTTAAAGCCTGAATTTTTTTCAAAAGTGTATTAGAAATAAATTCTTCTTCTTGTTCAGCCTTGTTTTGCTGTAAAGTCATAGGAGAGTCATTAACATTAATCAAGTACATATAATTGTATAAACTCAGCAATTTAGCAAATTAATCAGAAAGTACTTACAATATTAACAGACGCTTGTCTTAATTGGCGGTTTTCTTCTTGAAGGGCTTTAACTCTCAACTTGTACGTTTCCAACTCAACTTTGAGAACCCGATTTTGTTGCTGAAGACTCTCAATTCTTTTATGAAGCTGCTCACGCGTCACTGGACTCGGTGGCATCATTATCGGCTCATTAATTGAGCTGGAGTCGCTTTCACTAGCACTATCAGCCATTGTATTGTTGTTTCCAGAGTAAATTGAGAGTTGGAAGGACAATTTTGTAAACAGTTTATTTTTTCTTTGGAATCTTCAATTCCTGGAGACAAATAAAAAATATAAATGAATTGTATATAGAAAAAACGTGACACAGGTAATCAACATCAAGCTACTACCACTATGGTATTACATCAACACCAAATAGAAAATCTGACTTAAGTCACTTAAGGGACCCTTCTGTATAGTCCATAATTTTTATAACCCTTTAGTATTTCTTGACAAGGGTTTTGGACCGCTGCGAGACCATATAAATAGAGTCGTGTAAAACGGTCAATAGTAATACCAACATTTATCGATCAGCTGTCAGTTTAAACGTGGTTTTAGAGTTTAGTGCGTTAAGCTTGATATTCATTTGTCATTTACAAATAAGAAGAAACATCATCACCCACCATTGCTGGATGATTGGCAATTATTATAGCTAGAAATTATTAATTATTATGTGACAACATTTGACATAATTACCCGTTTCTTCAAAATGTTTCTGTCTTCTTTTGTCAAATCAATCTTCAAATCAAAATCCGTGAGGTGACGACAGACGAGGTGAGATCTTCACTCTAATCATCTGTTTTGTCACATTTTTATTTTTTGTCCACCAACATTAGCGGTATCATTGACACTATTTACCAACTTCAAAATAAAACTATCAACTATGTCACCACACCACTACGTACGTCTAATTCTAATATTCTACCACTAACATTTAATGACCCTTTCTTACACCGTTATGCCACTTTGTCGCCGATTTAAGTGCAATTGTTTGACGAACAATTCGGCTATTTTATTGTTTGACTTGATCTTGATTGTTTTTCCGTTATTATTTCCTGGCAGACAGTTCCGTTGTTTTTTTAATTGTTGTTTTTATGAGTTTGTCACTCCGAAATCTAAATCCAGCCCGACATTGAAGAAACACAAGTCAGCATTCTCACAGCATGCAGACAGATTTCCATTGCCCATTGCATTGCATTATTGTGCATTGCATCGACCATACAGCAAGCAGGCAAGAGCTTTTTATTACACACAGGATAATGGCATACTGCACTATACCTAAACCTAATACCGTGTATGCTATAATCGGCGCAATGTCCAATATAAAATTCTGCCGAAAGCGAAGCATTAATAGCCGACTATTGCAATCGTTGTTGATGTGAACTCGTGTGAATTCTTACTTAAAAATTTTACTTTTATGAAATTATATGAAAAAGTGTGCATTATGCAATGTTATCTTACTATATTTACACTCCCGCGACTAGGGTCTATCGACTGTGTATCAAAGAAATAAAAAATAACATAAATAACATAACGTAAAATAACATTGATTGCATTTCGCATCTCCCTGTGTATTTAAAAAAAACAAAGTTTTGTTCGATTTTTTCCCCTTTCACATAGTCAAAAAGCACATGTATTTAAATTGCTAATAAATTATTCTTTATTTTTCAGTTGATTAAACAAACGCTAAAGTTATAACGTGACTTGACTTGAATCAGAATGTTAAAGTTAAACTTCACAGTTTGAAAAGTGAATCTATACTACTCTACTCTACGTTAAATTCAAAAGTATTTTTTAGTATTTACAGTGTGTGTTCATCATGTAATCGTTTTGGATATTATGTCGGTTGTCGGATAGTTGCGATCTGGTTTACGTTAAATTAGTTAGAGAAACGTACGTAAAGCTCAAAAGAAGTTTGCATTGGATTGTAATGTAATGTATACACATAGATTTTATAGGCGTGTGAGTGTGAAAGATATAAAATGTTGTGTGTCGGTTTCACAAATTATAATCACAAGTTCATAAGTAAACTCACATTCAGTTTCACAATGCACATGTTGTTGTGTCTTTGTTGGTCTGTCATTTTTACGTTGTGATTAGATTGTACCTTGTACAGTGTAGCAGCTCTACTCTAAATCTCTAAACAGAATTTACTCCTTAAATACCATTAAGCTAACCATAAGTCTGCAAACTGCAATGCAAACTGTGAAACTTAAGATTTAATGAATTAAAATCACACAATAATAACTTCCCCTACTACTGCAACCACCCATCTGTTAAACTCAAAATTAGGCTGTCTGGCTGTCTGTAACTTCAAACTTGGCTGATTGTTTTTTGTATTTTGTAGATTGTAGATTTTTGTAGAGGTGTGAAGTGAAACAAGAAAAAGTGAAGTCTGAGTGTTGAGGTAGGTGGATTGCTTAATATTTTTTAGGTATAATTTTTATCTATCATTTTCTAAATGTTTATGCACTTAAGTTGAATGAAAGTATTGAACATTTTTGCTGTGTAAAGCATGATATTATGTTACTCAAGATTAATGATTAGCCAATAGCCACTAATTTCTATTCTGTTGTTTCTTACACAGCTGATCAGCTGATGTGATCAATAAGCCCACTTCTTAGCAGTTTTGGAAAAATACTCATCGTGGATGGGAAGACTTTTTACTGAGCATGGAACAATGGTACTGGTAACTTACAAAAATATAATTAAAGTTAATTATTTGCTTGTATGTGTTTTATTTTATATTGTTTGATTTAATATTTTTTGTTTGTGTCTGTAGAATTGACAATGGGTCGGGAACTTGGAGAGTAGAATATTTAATGACATCATCATTGTCTGGTAGAAATTCTCAAACTTTCAATGAATGTAACAACACTTATCAAAGAGGGGTTAATTTGCCCCGAATGCCACAGACAGTTTTCAGGAATAGAAGATCTTCTCAAACATCATGAACGGGTACATATCGCACAAACGGGAGGCGGAATAGCATCTGGGTCATTTAAAGGTATCAAAAATGTGTATCAAGCATTTTTTTAATATAAATTATTATTTTTTTATTTATCAAGTTTAGTTGTTGAATGAGATTGTAGGCTTGCAAAAGCGCAATTTCTTTCATTTCAAGAAGAATAATTCTTGTTAACACTGTTTATTTTTGGTGAATCTATATAGGTTTCATCGACAATTTAATCAAACCCAAGCAGTCGGGAAATAGTACTAATGGAAGTCAGTCTAACCCTCAAATTCAAAACCCTGGCTCCACTACTTCAGCATCAATTCCAACGTATAACGATTTCTCTCATTGTGCTGAAAATACACCATTTGGCACTACTAGGTCTCATCTTGAAACTTTCAAAGAATTTCGATCTAATAGAAATGAGAGATATGCGGCGGAGGGAAATAAACTTGTTATTCGACTCTTCAAATTACTTAATTTTGACAAAAGTTCTAGTTTAGAATTGCCCAGTAGTTTTACTGGCCTAGCATCGCAAGCAAAAATTGACGAACGTAGGGGTAAGATTTTAATTTATTTACTCATTACCATTTACACAAAGGGATATGGAGTGATTGTCGGATTTTTGTTATTTTACTAAGGGTCACTAAAGCACTAGGGTCTATTATGTAATATTAAAAAAACTATTCTTTCCATGTAGCTCATGAACGATCTGTTGTTGAGTGGGTGGATGAAAAGCAAGTTAATAGATGCCCGGATTGTGCATTGCCGTTTAAAAGTTTGTTGCCTGTCAGGAGAAAGCATCACTGTAGATTTTGTGGATCAGTTCTCTGTGCCGATTGTTCTCGGTTTATTAGTTTTGAGCAAGCTAATATTCTTACAGCCGGAATGAGAGAGTCAAGTCAAGAAGTCAGTAGTAATAGTAGTCGCAGAAGTAGTTCAGCCGGATCTTCTAATAGCGATATCTCCTTTCGCTCGTGTTATTACTGTTTCACTGTAAGTAAATTGCAATGCATGCTTATCTGTAACCAGTATTTAATGCAACTTTCACTTGTTCAATGTGAATTATGAGTTATTTAATTAGTGCTTTCGTTTTTATAGTTATTAGAGCAACAACGTTTGAAATTGTGCCAAGAAGAGTCAAACAAAGGCGAAGGAAGTAACGGCAACAGTTTGGCCAGTTTATATGATCAGTTGCAAAATAACGTAAAAGTAATTGATAGTTTAACCCGTGATCTAGTCAAAATTGCTGAGTCTTTGAACAAAGGGGAATCTCTATACTCAGTACATCAAGGAAATGAAGTTCGATCAAAACTTATAAAGTTGACAGAGTCAATCGATTTAATCAGTAAACGTATTGCATGTTTGGCAGTCGTACATTCACAAGCAGAGCAGAAAGTAAACCACTCATTGCTTCTCCTTCAGCAAAGAATTCGACAAAGTTCTATTGTGGTCATTCGAGATGTTTTGAGCAGCTTACCAATTATTCCAACTGAAGAAGAAATTAAGAGGATAAAAAGTTCGGTAACTAAAGAAGCGCACGGGGTTGGAAATTCTTCTCCTATGATAAGGAGAAATGAGACTGTCCAGGTTGAGGTAATTTTTTAAGTTTTCATTTATAATTAAGTTTTTCTATTTTCATTCAAATGTATTCAAGTTGTGATATTGAATTCGTTTTTAGGTTTTGGAAGGATGGTCTGCCGGGTCTCGTTCTAAAAATGATTCCATTAATGCTGCGGATAAGAACATCGATCCGATTTTACAGCAGATTGAAAATGTCAAATTTTATATTGAGCAAGCAAAGTACGACATATTTATCGATATTAATTCATACCGTATTAATATTTAATACAAATAGATATATTGTGGATGGTTATGTTTTAGGAAAGCGAATGAATTGGATTCTGTGGTTACGCTGCAACAAAGCCTTGAAGACTTAGAAAGAGAACTTGAATTTGTGAAGTTGTAGCTTATTACATTACATAAATAGCATTTTACTAAATCCCTACCTTTATTTAAAACTGTCAGATTTTAATTATTTAAGATCCAGTTTCAAGGGTGCATTAATCTTTAATACATGAAACTCATGAAAGTGTCGTCACAGATAATTTTTATAATATTGAGTGAATTAAAAAAACTGTTATCTAAGACAAATAACCATTAGCAGAAAACTTCCTATAGTACATAAAATACTCCTGTTGTTTGGAAATGTATTCTATTGACTAATTCTAAGTAAAATGATATTGTAGCATACTGTTTCACTTATTGTTATATGCTTGCTTTTGTGCTGTACTTCTATCTTTACAAACAATTCTGTGAACATACATTTTCCTAGTCTTACAAGTCCGTACCATAAGACATACACTTCGTGATTAAATTAAGTGAAAACTACAGTGTGGGATTTTAATTGACAGATTACGCGTATAGGTTCCTAGTTTAAGGTGTTGAGTAGAGTAGAGTAAGTTTATCTTGTAACTGCGAGTAAATTGTAAGAAAACTCAGTCGCTTAATCGTAGATATGCTAATATTGTTTTTCTTTGGGTCTTGCACCTATGGAGAAGTGGCCTTTCCTAACTATGAACTAATAAATGTATGTACGTATATTTCATAGAAGAGTGATTGATGATATACCTTAATGTGTATCTGTATTAAAGATGCCTGGGATGCTATGTTGTTCTAAGTTCGTATGCAAGGAAATATTATTCCTTTTTGTACACCAATACTACTTACAGTTTGTACAACGTTCAATTAGCATTTTCAAACCATTTTGAAGACTGATGAGAAGTAAGGATGTATCTATGAATATTCTATTGCTCTAAGCTTGTTCAAGGTGTCTGACATTCCGATAATGCTTTGTGATTAAAATGCAACTGTTAATAAAATATCCACCTTCATCACAACAGACAATTCTGAGCTCCCATTTATTTTTGCAATGTAGAGATTTTAAAGAGATGTTCCACATTTTTGTATCATTTTTTACGGTACAATTGTTCCATAGGCTATACCAATCCACAAGAATCATTTAACTAATCAAACTCATTCAGTTAATCTTATCAAGATGGATTGTATGATTGATGAACAATGGGAAGGTATGTATGAATCCATGCAATTTAATTTTGGTTCTTACAATCGGGAACTTACAGATTTTGTAACACCTACAAAACTCATGAACAGAGGAGCTTTTTCATGAATTTTTTAAATTGACAATTTTTCCTAGGTTAATAGTTCAGTTTAATTCAAGTTTAAGTAATAATTAGTACAACTGTTTTTCAATCAAAACACCGAGAGCATGTTACAGCTTTGTACAATTTTCTACTCCTAGTGCAAACCATATCGTTTCAAATGATCAGTCGAATACCGACAAAAGTTAAAAAAAATGATAAAAATGTACTTACCTATACGTACGCAACCCTATACAATAATTGCATACTTGTTTACTAGCTACTACTTACATGTAAATTCATGTAAACATTTTATAAATTTTTTCTGTATGTTTTAAAGTTACACGGTTAAAGATATTACATGCATATTTTCGGTTTTGGTTGCACACATATTCTTCCTCTGTGCTTTTCTGTAATACAAATAAAATTTTACACTTTTGTCTTTTTTCGACTTGTCTGAAAATCTGTGAATTGTTTATGTACAAACAACAAAACAGTTACATAACAGCAACAAAAATGTATTTCTGCTATCCAGCATATTACTTCATTTAACCATTTAATATACGTATAAACGATACTAAAGGTGTTGACAGTACTAGCACATAATGTGCCAAATGCATTCATATATACTATGCAAAATCCTACAGACAATATTCTGACACTTTATGCAAGTAATGGCATATTAAAATGATAATGTAGGTGTATGTGTCCTGTTATGACATGAGATGAGTGAGTTGAATGAAGCATCCGGTCTATCTGCATAACATATATAGATATCATTTATTTATAGATTCACATTATAAAATTGATGATACTATTTTTACCCTTCACTTAGGTGTAAACAATGAAAAAATATGGCTTTATGTACAGTTATTAAAGTAATATACTTATTTAGTCATAAATAATAGGTACACTTTCAACAATTTTGGCAGTCAGTTAGTGAGCATTGTTTTGAGCAAGTGTTAGTAGGTTTCTATCGTAGGAGTCTCAAAATTATTTTTTCTTATTGAATTTTCTCATTTTTATTTCACCATGGCTCATTTCTCTTCTTGTGGACTTCTCTCTGGATTTGTGTTATTTAGTTTTTGGACTTTAAATACAAATGGCCAAGGTAAATCATTTCAATTATTACATGATGGAGATTGATTTTTATATCTTCATTTATTAAAGTTTGTGTATCATGCAATCTGCTGCTATGTATTTCTTATAGCAAATATGTGTGGTGTACCCCAGCCCGATCCTATGAAAACGTGTGTCAGCATTAGACTACCGTGGCAGCCTGAGCCCATGTATTTTTGTGTTGGTAATGATTACATGGATGTCTAATTATGATTTGAGTTTAAACCAAGTTTATTGTTAATCTCTTTACTTTATTGTTCTGACATTATTTTCATTGAAGACAAGGAGAAATTCAAGTACAGAAGCCAATGCTTAAGTCAAACAATGAATAATTGTGGTTTGGATATGAGACAAGATACTTTGCTTGTTGCCACACCATGGGATTGTTGTCCAATGTCATCTGTTCCAGGTAAAATAATTACTTTTCCTTCCACATAAATCATTAGATCCACAAAATATTTGGATTTGCTCCACATCTCCAATGTATTGAGTTGATACTAAGAAAAATAGAAATAGCTTGCAATTATAATCATAGACATACATTTCTGTAGACATGAAACAAAGTATAATAATAATATGCAATTTTGTTTACAGATCATTGTTACAATGCTGGATGTCCTCCCATGCCAATGAATCGAACGTGTAAGCTATTGGACATGAACATGATACAGTATAACAACATGTATGGGGATTGCTGTCAAAAATATTTTTGTGAAGAAAATGCAACTCCCGAGGATTGTCATTTTAAACGATTGCAGCCTGATTGCATTAATCCTCCTAAAGACAAGATGAATTGCGTTGGATTTATAGACCCATACGGATGCTGCACCAAATATCAATGCCAAAGTGGTAATAACTCTTTTCTATATTTCATGTAAAAGATAACTCACTTAGATATAAGGTTTCATTTAAAATGATAACTCACTTGGAATGTTTTCATTTAAAATGATAACTCACTTGGTATGTTTTCATTTAAAATGATAACTCACTTGGAATGTTTTCATTTAAAATGATAACTCACTTGGAATGTTTTCATTTAAAATGATAACTCATTTAGAATGTTGTAAAAACAATATTATCGTTTATGTATGCAGTAGTGTTCATTAAGTTAGTGCATATTGACTAATTGAGCTTATGTTTTGGTCAACATAAGCTCAATGTCAACCGTGTGTACGTAAGCGTTTATACGATCTCGGTGTAAAACAGCATGAAACGCCATTAATTTTCCACTCAAGGACAGGAATCTTAATGAAGCTCTTAAGTATTATATGAATAAGTATTTAGCAAAACTCATTAATACTTTCACCTTCGAGAGACAATTATTGTAATATTACAATAATTGAAACACACTATGCATACAGGTATAATAATGGACTACAGTGTATCAGTTAGTTTTGTTTAACATTTCATGATAAAACTGATTCTGTTTTAATGTTAGTTTAGCACACTTTTTCAATTTTCACTAACCTTTAGTTTATTCGCGAATTTAGGTCAGTTTGGTAATTGGCAAGTGTTTGTGTATACAACTATTTTTCTATTTTTGTTTGTCAAGGTTTATCTAACAGGATATGTTGTAACTGTAGCATATAATTGATACATCGTGCCGATGGACATTATTGTTCTACTATGTGTGCAGTGTTTTACCTTGTGTGTGATTGTTGTTCTTATTGTGAACATATTCGCATAATGACATAATCATAAATCGTTTACTAAAGCCTTTTGTAGCAAAAAATTGTGTATGCAAAATGTTGTATTTCTCACACAGAGGGAAAACCAGGAATGTGTCCAATGGAAGCTCAAGCGAAACATTTTTCCGGCCGAATGATGAATATGACTGGATCAATGCCGATGAACAATGCCGCTCCTGCGACTAGAAACACGTTGAACGCTTTTTCTGGAGCGTCCACCTCTAATATTTACATGCGAGCAGTGCCTCCACAAGGCTCCAACAATGGCAGAGGACCAACAATTTTACGAATGCAGCAACAACAATATCCGTCAACTGTGTCAAGAACGGCACCAGACTCCATGACCATGTCCTCCATGTATCAACAAACGATTCCCTGTGTTGGCGACTTTAATTGCGGAGGGACGCACAAATGCTGTTCCAGCGACTTAAATGTTTACGGTGATGGAGCGTTTGTAATGAAAAATCCCAATCCTACTTACGGTTATTGTACAGAACCAATCATGATGCAAATGTAACAAATATATTCTGTAGAATACTCTATGTATACTATTTCAGTACAATTATTCAATTACTTTAAAAAAGAATCCTTTGAATCTAATTGAAATACATTGTGTATTGGTGCAAATACAAATACCGATAATGCCTTACCAATGTAATTAAAATTATTAATTTTTTACCTATAACGATATAATGCATATAAACCATGTGTTCATGCGTTTAGATTTATAAAATTATTACACCTTTGTTTGCGAGATTTCAGTTCATTTTATTCACATTGTTATTCCCATTATCACTTTACATTATCATTAGAAATGATGGGATAATCTTATGAACATTTCATCAGTATTTGAGTATTCATCTTCACATTAGGCACTTTTAATTGCATTAAAATTTCATTAAATGAGTAATCCCTTGACTGTTTTAACAATTTTTTTGTAAGAACATGCGTTCAATCAGTTGCTGAGGCGGCAGGTATGGGCAAAGTGTCTATGGACATAACGTCCGGATTTGCTTCAGGAGGAACGACTGGGTCTAAATCAGCGAAACTGGCAATGGCTTTTAGCGTTTCATCAATGTGTATCTGTTATTGAGAAAAATTCATTAAATATACTTTAGAAACTTTCACTATCTAATTTACCAGCTAGTGGCTATAGCTCTTTCTCATGAATGACGCTGAAAGTTTAGTTACAACTTACAATGTTACAATTATTACAATGCATGTAACAGAATGAGAGAAAATATCATTGCTTTGTACTTTGTTTGTACGATTGATTTGATAGGCTTATTAATTCATGACTTTTAATTCTATTTCAAAAACTGGTAAAGTGTAGTGTAACAGAAAAGCTGTGGATTAAAAGTGTAAGGGTTAAGAGGACCTTGTAGGCAGCATTTGACCTCTTGACGAAATGGTAATCTTCTGAATGTTTTTTCTTGAGTGTGTCAGCCATATCCAAATTCTTTTGTCTCAAAATTTCCAATTGATTTGATATATGATATCTTCGCTGAAGAGCTAATTTACGAATATCTGTCAGTTCTTTTATTCTTTCTATGAAATGGTCTCTTCGGCTGGTTTTTTGATGGTTAAACACCTGTCGGTCTTTGAAACTAGGAACTTCATCCACCTCTTGAATCTCAACATCCCAATTAAGACCCATTTCACGAACCAAACCATCCGAGAAAAGAGTTGACATGGCATTTAATGTCATATTCTGTTCACTACGAATTCTCAGAAGCAAAAGACCTCTTTCCGGACAATCCAATGTCATTTGACGAATAACTTCATCTGTATATTGATCCCAACATAATTGTCCATGCCATTCATTAAAAAATAGTTAGTCAGATTCCTCAAATAATTGCTACTAAGAATTGGAATTTAACTAACATTACAAGCTGTCACATAGTACTAAGTATTTATAAGCATTGCTCAAAAATTGAGACACACCGAAGCATTGCTGAAAGATATCACGCCTTATGGGACAAAGACCTTGTAGGCGTCCTCTGTATTTCAACATTTTTCTATTCAGGTCCAGCTGAACTCGTTGAACATCCTCTCGAGATGCAGGAATAAATGATACCTGTATAATTATCCAACAGCAATAACGTAATTAAAAGTTACCTGATGCAAAAATATTGTAATATTTACATAATACTTTATGATTTGTTCCATACTGTTTTTCTGTAGCATCGCCCGTCTTCTTCATAGTACAAAGGATCAGAGATAGCATAAAGCGTTCTGTCTTTCATAGACCGATTTTGCAAAGCTTCAACACATATTTGTGTGTAAAGCTCACTGTAGTCTGGTTTGGTACCAACGGTTAAACGATTTCGTGTGAGTTTGAAAGTTTTCTAAATAAGTTCGGGTTAGAAATATTGTATTATGAGTTTACTAATGACTGTAGGAAATGAGTATTAGGAATGGATCATTTATGGCTAGTATCATTTTTGCATTACGTGACGATTAGCGATCGCTTGTTTCATCTCCACCGGAGTAATAGTATCCACATCAAACTTCAACATGCGCTTTGTAGGCGACACTTCATAAAACATGGACTTATGCATGATGCTCAATAGGGTTGAAGACAACCGATACCCCTTTTTAATTGCTGATTTTTACCTAAGGGTTTTCAGATATGATTAGAAAATCTAAGAAATCTAAATTGTTAGCGCTTCATAAAATTCTAAATAAAATAGTGGAGAGGAATTTGGCAAAACTTTTTGGCATCTCAAGCTCAAGTGAAAAGATTATTAGAGTTTCTATGGGAAATAGCAAGGTGTATAAAACAATACCCTACCCCTTAGGGCCGTATGCATTATGGTAACCCAGGGTAAAGGCTAAACCAAGGGTTAAGTTACTGTCACCCGAGGGTTAAGGT